>BCLH01003430.1:3875-27830 GCA_001602315.1 Zoysia pacifica
GATTATTGCCGCCGCGCCTCTGCACTGCGCCGCCGCGCCACCCGTCGTTGTTGTCCTCGGCGTGCGTCGCCCCTGACGCAAGCCATCTTCGACAGCGTTGTTCCTCGACTGCCTCGCCTCGAGCCGCGTTGTGCTCATCCTCGGCGAGGCGCGCCGTCCCCGACCGCGCGCCGTCTCCCGTCCCGTCTCCGCGTCGCCATGACTTGTCCTCGTCGTTCATTTGCGCTGCGTAGCAGCCGCGCGTTGGCAAGCCGTCGTCCCTGCGCCTGATTTGCTCGTCGTCGCCTCTAGACGCGCGGTCCTTGAGCTTGGCTGCCTTCGTCCTCGCGTCCGCACACCGTCGACCTCAGTGCCTGTCCTCGTCGAGCCCTCGCGCCTCTGCGCTGACTTGTCACCGCCCGTCTTCAGCTTTGCCATCCCCGACCTCGTCTCTGACCCTACGTCGAACCACGGTGCGCTCGCGTCCTCTACGCTGGTGCGTCCGTGTTCTCTGTCTTCATTGTCATGTCCAGCTGGTTCGCTGTGTCAGGAATAAGTCATGGTTGGCATTTGTTTTCAGATCGTGGATCACCGCCCTTCTCCGTGTCAAGGCACCCAGGATTTGAGTTACACCGTCTTCACCTCAGCCCATGTTCCTGCAGCTTCTCTTCGACTCTTGCTCAAATCTCGGTGAGCATCTCTGTTTCTCTGTTCAGTTTCTCTATTGTTTCATTTTGATCTGTGAGTGCTGACTCTTCGTCATCTTCCTTCGTTGGTCAGTTTCGCATCGAGCTACCGCATCGTGTGCAGGTTCAATTGGCCATGCTGTCGTTTCTAGGGTCAACTCACCGATCGTCTCGTCGAAGAGTTTCCCGTGCCATCGACGCCGTCGGCTCTTCGTTGAACCAAGTTGTGGTGAGCTCTGTTCTCTTGTCTCTGCACCTTTCTGATCAGTTAGCAAAGTTCGTAAGTCATGGCTACGAGTTGGTGTTGAAGTCTAAGTTTACCGTTGTGTGTAGAGATCATTCCGCCTAGTCCAAGGTCATGCGGAGTCGGCTGTGATCGAGCCCAAGTTTGGGATTGTTCGGTCATGTCGAGTTCCGACGCCGCTTTCACCTTCGGTCATCATCCTTGCAGTCTTGCTTCAACTTTGGCTCAAGTTTTGGTGAACACTTCTGCCTCTTTGTTCCCTTTTTCGTTGGTTAGGCTGACCTGTAGCTTGTCCAATGTCCAGTTCGGTTTCAGGACAAAGACACGTTGAATCGGCTGTGTCCAAGCTCCAGATTGTCTCTTGTGTACCGATCTATTGAGCTGTGGAATCCGATTTAGTTTTGAGGCAAGGACACGACAGTTTGGCTATGTCCAGATCCTAAATCGTGTTCTGCCAACCGATTTGTGTTCTGCTGTGATCAGGCCAGTTTTGGGTCTGGGACACCCGGGTTCAGCTGTGTCCTGACCCCAGTTCTATTGCTGGTGGGTGCTCTGTGGATGTTCGGTTGGTACTGCAGCAATCAGCCTAGTTTTAGGTCGTGGTCACACAAGTTCGTCCGTGTTCAAGCTCTGTTTCTTGAGCTATCAGGCGAGTTGTGACTGTGTTGTGGGTCACGCAGCTGGTGCCGTGTCCAGGCCTTCGGACATGCGCGCGAGGTCCGGTTGTGACCCAGCTCTGGGTCACATGACCATGACCGTGTCCAACCCCAGTTCGTTCTCTAGTCGTGCAGCCGGTGACCACCCCGTGGGTCACGCGGCAGGCACCGTGTCCAAGCACTTAGATATGTGTCCACGGTCTAGCGGATGATCCAGCTCATGGTCACGCGGTTGTGACTGTGTTTGTGCCTCAGTTCGCATGCAATTGGGTCGGGTGGTAATCGGTGCGGATCACGTGCCAATTACCATGTCCTAACCCCTGGTCACGCGCAGTCGATCAACGGGTGATCAATTCACAGGACACGTCGTTGTCACCGTGTCCTAACCTCAGATAACTCACGATCGAGTCAGTTGGTGATCTGGCCTCGAGACACGTTGTTGTGACTGTGTCCCACCCCAGATCTTTATTGTTCGGGCCAACATGTGACCGAAGCCCCGGACACGTGCTATCATGTTCGGACCCCGAATCTCACGTGTTCGGCCCAGTCCGTGTCTTTTCCTTGAGACAAGATCGAGAGATCATGTCTTGGAGCCAGTTCTTTTCTGATCCATGTATCCATTAGTAGAGTCCTTTTTAGTAGTTGTTGAGTTCTTCTCTTCAGTTTCTCACCTGTTTTTTGTGCCGTTTGTCTAGCTGGAGATGTTGTTGAGTTCTTAAAGACCGTTCTGCATGAGAACCTAGATCCCGGATGGAATCTCAACTCACAAGGCAAGCCACACTCTTTGGCCAAACTTTGATCCTAATTTTTAAATTATATGTTTTGTTTGAAACCATAATTTACATGCTAACTATTTTAAAATATGCTAGCAATATTTTAAGCCGTGCATATTTATTATTCCACATATTATGAGCCCTAGACCTGCTTTAGTACTATTGCTTTACTTTTATGCTTAGCCATGCTTAGTTACATATATTTATTATACTTCACACCTTATCACTATAAAATAAAATTTGTGTTAAATGCTTTTGAACTATGATTCAAATGTATGAGTTTTGCAAATAACTTTATACATACTATTTAGCGAGGGCAGAAAAGAGTTTGAGGTGCTGAGGGACTCTTGAAAAGTGCCTATAGGTATACCTGTTACGGGCACACGTGATGTACCTTTTGAGAGGTTTGTTGGTTGTTGGAGTTGAGGTTAGAGAGAAAGCCTGCCTCGGCAATTAAAGTCCGAGTCTTTTGAGCCTTGTACGCTCAGTCGATTTTCACGTTACCCTGTATAGACAGAGGCTTGATCTTGAAGCTTGCTGAGATTGATTATTTATCTGTGAGTTGGCGGTGATGTGTTAGTGTGGTGTAGAGTTACGACTCTCCACATGAGATCGAGGTACCCTACTTGATCAGTGGTAGGCTCCTCACAGCTCCAGGACCCAGCAGTGTAGGCGACTAGGATCTCTATCTTAGAGGACGGGTAACTCCAGTTAAAGCTTATGGATGGATCTTGTATATCTAGTGGGACCACGACAGTGCTTCCCGACGGCACTTCTCGTGTGACCAGGTGCATAAACTCTGCAGAGTTACAGTCAATGCATATTGTCACGTCCTTTTAGAAGGACACCCTTTGAGTTGTGCTTCTCGTTGAGTAGTTTTGTTTTCTTCTCTCTACTTCTGTTTTGAAATGTTTTGGACTCTGGCCTTTGAGCTGTGGCCGAGTGTGAAGATTACACCGACATTTAAAATGAACCGTTCAAGATAACAAAGATTCCTATGAGGTAAGATAATAAAACTGGACTATTTAAAAATAAAACTTCTTGCATCTTAAAAATAAAATGTTTTAAACTTGTATTTAGCACTTGAGTCATCTTTTATCCTTGAAATTATCCTTTGCATGCATACATTGTTGCTAAGAAGCGCGCGTTTGCTGAGTATTCATGTACTAACGGCTTTTCATGCTCTTCTTTTTCAGAGGACAGGTAGAAGATCGTTCTCGTCTGCTTTTCAGCCGTGGTTTGAAGTTCGCTCATGCACTCGAGTTACCTGGGAAGATGAGGTTTGTCTTGGTCTTTACTTCTGTTTGTTGTTTCTGCTGCCGTTCTGGTTTCTGGATTCTCGATAGTGCTGTTCTACATTGAGAAGTTTAAGAAGTTTTAAGGATGATCGCATTGAATTAATTTATGTTACCCTTTTTAATTCATTCTATTATGATTTTTTGATTGCACACTTGTGATAAACATGTTTGCCAATCTCTTAAGATTGGTGAAAGCACGTATGATCAAGTCTTACCGAAAGGTAAGAAAACCTGATCATTACAGTTTTCATGACTAGTTGGGTCGAAACATAGAGGTCTATCGAAAATGTCGTCATTTTGTCCCTTGAACAATTCACTTTGTCCGTTTACTCTTAATCAATTTTTTTACTCAATTTACTCTCTCAAACTATTTAAATTGGTGCAATCTACTTTCTCATACAATTTATCTTTTTTGTTTCTCTTTGTACAATTTGAATTTGATACTCTAATTTTGCATGGTGGTAGAAGATGCCATTCTCTATGTAAAAAAAATCAGATTGTTTTTTTTCAAAATAATATTCATAGTTTAGTAGCATCTAATAATATCATACAACTTGTATGTAAAATTACATTTAAAAAGTTTGGATGGAGTAAATTGAGCCGTTTAAAAGAGTAAACGGACTTTGTTCAGGGGAGTAAAATAAACTTTTTCCTTAAGTTTTTTTAAAATATTTAAGCATCACTTGTTTGTTTTTTACATTTTATAATTTTTTGAATGTAATAAATAATCAAACGTTGATTTCTAAAAGTAAAAAAAAACTTATTTTGAAACGGAGGAAGTACATATACAAGTAATGCGCAGGGACCAACTAGCAAGGTACCTTTGCCTTTTTCTGAAATATCACATCTACCATTCTATCATCTATCTCACTTTCTCAAATCCTGTCAGAAGGCACTTAGAATAGGGATGCAAGTCGGTATACCCACAAACCCACATCTAATACAAATTTAATGAGTAACCTATGAAAACTAAGAAAATTTATATTAGACGTGGATCTTGCAGGTACCGACTTGCATTTATACTTAGGAACTTAAAATGATCACAGGCCATTGAAAGTAAAAAGTTGCAGTAGCAGACCCTCATGAGTACTCTGAAGGAAGTCAGTTGCAACGATCACACAGATGGACCGTCGAAGGACTGACTCTTCCTTAGGTTCCAGTGGAGACCCTCATGGATGCTTCGCAGGAAGTCAGTTGTGGAGTCCATTAGGCAAGCTGTGGGTACTGGCCACGGGGAAACACTGCAGATGAGCGCATCGCCTGGTCCTAGTTGAATCCTACCCTTGCCATCAAAGGATACCCAAGCTTGCCCTCTACTGTTGAATGGTACTTGCACGCGCAAGGTTACATATTCCGGTAATATCAAAGGCCTGAATGACAGTGAATGGGGACATATTGGCGTGAAAAGGATCCCAGGGACCTGTATACACCAGCAAAAGATAGCATTGAAATGATAATACAGACAACTTAAATTCAAAAGCCATATAATTAAAGAAAGAAATGACCCTTGCTCACTAAAAACCATGACTAACAAAAAAGGGCACGTCCTTTGAAAACAGTCAGCAAGCCTTAAAAAATTAAATTTGTGTTAGTTCTGTCAACAATCTCTGCCAATCTCACAAAACTCAGTTTGATTCTTCTTAATTAAATTTTATCAAATATCATGAGTTGTGTAACAGCACGGCTATTTATGCAGCATTGCATGCATATGTTGCATTATGTAACATATGAGAGTTCCTCACAAATGAACTGGAATAACCATCCACCTCTACACATTTAAAACTTTCAACACATAATGTAGAACATATAAATGAATAATCTACACACTTTTGGTGACATTTTGTGCAATTTTATAATGCTATGAAAATACGGAAAGCATTCACAACACGTGCCTACCTGTGGGTGAACCATCGATCCTCCAGCTGCCAATGAATATGCTGTGCTTCCAGATGTTGTTGATATTATTAGTCCATCTCCTTGTACCCTTGTCACAAAAGAACTGTCACAATAACACTCTAGATAGGTAAGATAAGATGACATTCCACGGTCAATTGTTACTTCATTTAGTACTAGAATTGGTTCCTCAGTCTTGACTTCATCCTTCGCCATATCACGGATTACATGACACTGTAGGCGACTCCTCAGTGTGATGCTAAAAGGACCCTTTAGCACATTGCCCAGACATTCACGATATTGCTCGCTTGCTTAACTCAAATTAAGGATTAAGCACTGAACATAAAGATCCTTTTGACTAAAAAATTGATGCTACAGTTCAAAATATAAGGTACAGTGGCACAGAAAACTATAAATGTCCTCACTGTCACTTATTTGGTTTCTTAGCTGGTGCAAAATTTTATATTAGTGTAAGAAATCTTTAGGGTTCCCCTCTCAAATGAGGAGCATTAGCCAAAAGGACTACAAACTAGAGATCTTTCACAATCTGATGACGTGATGTTCTATGAAATCTCAACTGTATCACCCAATTTACAGTAGGTGCATGTTACCACTTTAAACTTATACCCTAAGCTCAAGAAACGGATAACAGATCAATTTCTCATTGTGTGTGCAAGTTGGACACTAAAAACTTGGAGATGCTAGTCTACGTGGCTAACAGATCAGGTTCATGTGGGCTGCCTACATGTTTAAAGAACGACAAGTTATTCTAGTGCATTCAGTCCCAGGTATACAATTGAAAATACATTGTTATCAAGCATTCAAAGATGATGATGGAGGATACGGAAGGGAGTCATGAAGCCCAATGATCCAAGAGAAAATGCAACAACAGGGGGAACTGGCCCTTTGAACAGTGATGCAGCCTGTCAAGAGATGTCTAATCAGTTGTCTAGCTTGAGTAGATTATAAAAACAAGGCATAAGTACTGGAAATTGCTAGCAAACAATAAGATGATGATATTTTTCAACTTTTACTGTGAAAAGGTTATAGACCTTGTCATTTGAATGTATTAACTTAACAAAAATATAAAATAGGGTCAAATCAATTCTTTCAATTCTAAAGAACTAATATTCAGGGTGTGTATGGTTTGCCTGCTTTTGGCTTTTGACTTTTGCAAAAGTCAAAAGCTTAACCAAAAGGGTGAACTTTTATAAAAGCTCTTCTGAGGAAGCAGCTTTCTCCTAATACAAAAGCAAAAGCAGGTTTGAACTTGGTTTTGCCAGCTGTGAGCACCGATTTATATATATTATAATTATATAATTATAAGTATATTACATAATTGTAATTATATAATTATAATTATATATAATATAATTATAATTTATCACATAATTAATTATATTATATAATTACGTAATTACGTAATTATATTATATAATTACGTAACTATGTAATATAATTATATTTATATTTATATTATAATATATAATTATAATTATATTAGATAATTTTAATTATATAATATAATTATAATTATGTTATACTTATACATATAATTATAATATTAGGATATCTTATATTATAATGACATAATTATAATATATATTATAATTATATATATAATGTATATATATATATATTAAGTGAACAATATAATGTTTTATGATCAATTTACATATAAATTATCTTGCAGTTTCACAACCTCACAGCTACTTTCAGCCAAACGGCTTTCAGCTTTCTCACAGCTCATATTTTACAGCTGCTTTTTCACAGCTCACAGCTCAACCAAACACACCCTCAATAGAGCAAATCAAAGCCTACCTAATGAATTTCTACGCACATAGGAATTAGCACAATTAGGATATATATTACTAGTTTTATTGTGTTTTAAGAGAAGGGATATTGCCAATTTGTTTCACTGAAATATTGCACTGACCAAATGGGATTACTGTGTAGAATACTCGCACTAACCACAAAATATCCACATTCAGTAATTTTCACATAAGTGGAACAGCATACCCATAAAACAGTTCCATCACCACCAAGAGTAACAACTAGATCAAAATTTGTGTGCAATTCCTTTATTTCCTGATCTGTTGAAATATTCAAATTAATTGGACAAAACAATGACAGGGTTCAGCACAATACATAAATACATAAAGATAGCGTAAGTCATTTAAAATAATAATAAAATTAACAAAAAAAAAAGGAAATTAGAGGAACTTTAGAAGGCGCAATCCACTGATTGAAAAAGGAAGGGTGTAATAGTTGACCCACCAAATCCCTAAAAGCATGTCAGTAACAATTGTAAGCACAAGTTGACAGCTGATGATTCTCTAGTGCACTTTGGTTGTTGTATCTTATTGATAAAATATGTAGCTTACCTCACACTGAAATAGCTTTTGCTGAAGGGAGGAATAAAGTGCTAGAGATAATTTGATTGGATAGCACTTACCTCCCATTACAAATGCAACCGCCAACAAGACAACTGGATATGAGATGAATGGTTGGCACAACATAACACAATAAACTCTAGGTCCAGAATTTGTATTCTTCCTAATGTTAATTTTAATAATGCTTGGTAACATTGAAGGTCCATAAGCAGAACAGACCAGTTAATTAATCTATGCAACAAAACTATTTAAAAAAAAAACACCTGCGGGGGATAAGACCATCCCCACAGTATTGCATTAAGAAGACCTTCTCACGCAGGTCAAGAAAATCTATGAGCCCCTACCCCGCTCTTACACAACAAAATCGTAGCCCGTGTAAGAATGACCAGCAACCTAAGCTGAGCCTTAGACATGTGCTTTGGTGTGGGACAGATGAGGGGATTTTTTTACCTTCATCATGAAATTCATTCCCATGGAGAGTCGAACTCACAACCTGAGGGTGCTACTGAGGCTCCTTAACCACTATGCTAAAGGCCCTTTCGCACAAGATTATTTCAGTAATTAGGTAGTTCGGAATTTCTTTTGTGGTCGTTGTAAGGTAATCATTAAGGCATTTTGTGCAATCTAGCTTAATAGTGGTTCTAGCTCGATCAGGCCCTTGGATTGCTAAGAAAAGCAGTATTTAATTTTCAAGCCTTATTTTTTTCTGAACTCAAAATATATCCTAAAATTCTTAGCAGAACACAGAAAATGCTTCTGATATATAGAAAAAGGTACATACCATTATCCCACGTCTGAATAAAGTTGAAGTATGAATCTTCACTTAGTAGTTCCTTGCTAACTCGCGGCTCCACGAACACATTTACATTATTGTGCTCTTTAAGCCATCTACGGAAAATATACATAACAATTAGCGTAGGTAATACAAATATGCATATAAATACAAATTCATGACACAGTGTTGCTATATATAATGCAGAACTCCATGTAATCGAACAAGTGAAAGCCTTTATGGAAAATCATGTAAGGACCATACCTAACCATTTCAGCGCAGAGAGCATGAACAGAGTTGGAATTGGGTTTAGTAACAAAAAGAACTGTTTGCGGAGGAGATTCCCATTTTAACAAAATCTGAAAGCACAGTAGTGGTTGTCATAATGATGCAGCAGCAATTACATTATCTAAAAGATCGCTTAGGCAGTGGAAACAGATAGAAAATCCTGTTAATATGGATCACACTGAATATATATGACTACCTGCTTCTTGCTACGCTCTGCTGTTTTTATGTCACCTTTCTCAAAAGACACAAAGTCATGCTTGTACTGACCGTTCTTATCCCCATCGCAGCCCCATGAAAGTCTAAATGGTGCCTGCACAACCAAAGATAAAAGTATCCTTAATGTTTATGGAAAAATAATTTTCCTGAAGACAACATGTTCTTCATATGACGGGGCTTCGCTAACAGATTGATGCATATGAACATTTGTACACATAGAAGAATTTGAAATAAAATTAGCAACATGCTGGAACTTGGGTGGCAACCTCAATGGCCATAGTTGACATGCAAGTTTCACAAATTTTCTTTGTACTCTAAATAGGAAACATATACACAGATAAGAGTATGATCCACCAGTGGATACAAATCATTTAAAAATGAATTTTGGTTCTTAAAAAAGTATGAATTTTGTCACATGACATTGTTTGTCATTTGCAGTGCAATACAACAAAATAAGGATACAGAGTACAGACAACACTGCAACAAATGATATCTGTGAATACATCAAAAAATCCCAGCCTATTTATATAATTTTTTTACCCATATTCTTGTTTATTCGCTTAAGGTAGTCCAGCAGCATTAGATGGAGTATTGCAAATGATTTCAATTTAGCAACAAAACTAGTTACATAAACAAGAGGAATTGTTGTACCGAAATTGTAAAGGACATTATTGCCCAAAGGGTACCTTTCTTCCAACAATATTTTCATCCAATTTCTGGTTAGATCCAGGACATCGGTCTTGGAGTATTTGATGTGAACAGATCCCATGGTTTCCGCAACAATTTGTGTTATTAATCTGGGCAGTCTCCAAAGTCAGTTCGCTAGCCGCATGCTCTAACTTGTCCTTTCTATAGTTATTGTAGCCTGCATATATTGCTATTTTAGTTCAAGGTATCCTTTTCCTAGTGAAGCTTCAACTGAATTGTAAAAGAGAGAGATCAGTCACCACCACTGAACTTGTTAACACCACTACAACTCCTGGAAGCAAACACGCCCAGGTGCCTTGGTGAGGATGACGATTGTCTGATGCTCTGTCGCTGTGAAATGCCGTTGCACGAAGCAAGAACCCTGTCTTCCATGACTGGACTAAGCACGCTGACACGGCCTATCATTTTTCTGGGAATGCATTGAGGAACAGCATTGTCCTCAGCTGCACAATGACAGAGCATCCATTGGCCACATCCTCACCAAGGTGCTTGGACGAGCAGCTGCGCGTGAAGATCGGTGTCAACATGTTCAATGGTAGCAACTGCATCATAGTTTTTTTTTTTTTTTTTGCAACTCAGAAGAAACCATTGATATAATCACCCAGGAGTACATTCCTGATTCCTTCGCAACTCGATGAGCGACACAAGCTGGGGCTTCTTGCCACTCCCACAGCCTGCTATCATCTGATTCCATCATAGTATTAAGGAAAGAAATATTGTCATATTCCAGCATGACAAAATGTTTCCCTGTTTCTTTTACATATTTTTTATTTGTTGTTGTTGCCCTGCACATTTTGTAGAGCTTGAAAGCATGCTCATTCACACAGAAATGCATCATTACCTGACGTCCAGCAAGAGTGTGGTTGAGGCTAAAGCACAATTTAGTATATGGAAATACAGAACATAAAGGCCAGCTTCACGATTAATTCTTTATTTTCCTAAAGTAGTTGAGCAATATGCCAGAAAATCTAGCCAGTTTTTTTTTTCATACTGGCATTTTTATTTTGGTATATTGTTCGACTATTTGAAGGAAAACAAAGAGCTAACTGTGTCAGTTAACCTTACTTGAGAGGGATGCCCACATACTCAGTTGTGCCTTTGCCACATCCACACATTGCCGTACAAAAGCTTAAGATGTGCTGCCGCATGAACAAGCATGTGTCAATCTCTACAAAAAAACATGAGGACAAACATGGAAGCATGATGGACTGTGCAAACATTGCAAGTAAAGCAAATTATAAAAAAATGGAAACAACAGGACATGCTGGAATATGACATCAGAAGTTTTGTTTCTGGAATCCATATTAGTCAGCTTCTTGTGACAAGTTAACTAAAAATTGTGCACAGAATGTAGAACTTCTGTACAAAGGATTACACTGTTCTTGTGAGCACTACTTTGAGCACATAATCTTAGAGGGACAAAAACTGCAAATATCAACACTTCTTCGGAGCAACAAATAATAATCAATAGTGAACACATTAAATGGCACATGATACAAATCTACAACTCCAGAGGAAAATTATAAACCAGTATCAGGTTACAACAAGATCCTCACACAGCCTGCTTGTCATGAGGCTTCCTGAGGAATACAATCAGGTTACGACAAGAATTAAAGCACAAAGTCCAATAACAGTAATGCCAAGACCAAGATCAAAATGTTTTGCACTTAGGATTCCAGGATGGGCCTTCATGTGAGCAGTTGGAGCATTTAGCTCATATGATTCATGGAAATAGAGCATGAAGGTACATGACTACATCTCTTTATTTATTTAATGAAGAATGGTCATGATATTCTCATATACTTAGACATTAGAAGTATAAAGATTAGATGTGAGAGACAAGGGAAGCGCTGGAAATCCTAAGCAATATGCCATACTGTTCCTCAAACAGGTGTACAAGTATTTTGTTCCTTACATCCAATTGACACATTATTATATCCTTCTAGACTAATAGTCTGAATTATGTTTAATAAGTACTTTGAACAAGTATAGTTAATGGTGCTGTAATTGTGTAAAACAGACCTTTGATTACATCATGATGTTTGTGTTCCTTTGCTTCCATTTCTAACTCATATTTGCGCTTCCATTCAGCTGCTTCTGCTTGAGCAGCAGCTTTCCCTTCCACAACTCGTCGCAAGGTTTTCGCAACAGCTTCCATTTGCAAAGTGCAAGTCATATTAATAACGAGCAAAGTAGCATAAATATCGCAGAAGAATGCCATACTTCAAATTATGGCACTAACTATTCGCATTATTACTTCTCATAGCTTCAGAGAACTCAACAAGGTGTGCATCAGTTGATCTGATTGGAGTTTGAGGAATGAAGGCATAAGCTGCCTTTTCTGATTCAGTAGAACTAACTGTGGCAATGGCTCCATTTTCAACTTGATATGAAGTAGCCACACTTAGGCTTATTTTCTTATCACGAACCTGCCATAGAAAAATGACATGACATTTACTGACAATAGGGAATAAGACAAGGATAACACACTTTACAGGCTATTTAAAATCAATTATTATTACTCGTCTAGCCTTTCTGATAAGTATTCTATTCCCAACGTGTGCCTACAATTATGATTACCAAGACACCGACACTAAGTGTAAGTTAACCAAATATTTCAGTCCTCCACAAATAGGTTATTTTAGTGACTAGTAAAACTTTTGTTCGCAAATTTAAGATGAATACATGAGATAACTTAAAGAGGCCATGTTTACTCACACCATATATGAA
Source organism: Zoysia pacifica (assembly GCA_001602315.1). NCBI lineage: Eukaryota > Viridiplantae > Streptophyta > Magnoliopsida > Poales > Poaceae > Zoysia > Zoysia pacifica. The sequence goes on from BCLH01003430.1 coordinate 16,512, forward strand.
CAGTAATGTTGTTCTAGGGAACAGTAACAACGCTGTGAAAGATGGTAAGGCTGTAGAGCAATTGCCATTTGCATCCATGCTTTTTATGCAAACTAGTAGTCAGTGTGTTTTTTATTTCAGTCCTCCACAACGTTTAAACTTTTCCATTGACTAGCAGCAATTATCTCTTTCTCGAAAATATAATAAATAATTAACCGGACAAGGTTGTGTTTGGCAACCGTTTGTTTCCCAAACCCTTTCTTCCCAATATACAAACGCCACCTATATTCTAAACCAGCCCAGTAGCGACGTTAGAGACTCGTCGTGATACTGAGATAGCCGTATTGCCCAAACCAGAGAGAGATCTCCACCAAAATTCACCGTGCAGCACCACGACCCCACGCCACCGCGACCCCCGTGAGGACAAGAATAACCGCAATTCCGAAAAACATTAGTGCGCAGAGATCATCCATATCAACCAAATTTCCTCCAGAAACTAAAACGGCCGGGATTCTCGACGGATCCAATCGCAAACCAGACACAATATAAGGAAAACTTCAGAGGCATGCTGCAGCGCGCGCGTACCTCCCCCGTGGCCGCGAGATCATCGTCGGCGGACATCGCCGCGCCGATCCAGCTGCCGTCCTTCCCTCTCACCGCGCCGTTTCGAACTCCTTCCGCCGAGATGATGGCGCCGACGGTTGTGCTCACCTCGGCCCCGGTACGGGGATGTGATGCCCCGCAGAGGCGCGCCACCGCCCGCGCTGTCCGGTTATGCGTTGGCCACGGGTGTGTTCGGCCGCGGGCCGTGGTGGCGGGGAGAGTGTCAGGTGGGCCCTAGAAGCAAGGAGACGATGCGAGGCGGGACTCCTCCGACGCGTGTCGCCCGGTCTGGGACCGTCTGGGTGTTTAGGGTCGTGGGTATCGCAGACATCTGGTAGGTCCATATGCACTGGGGTTGTTATTAGGAAAAAGTGCTATTTTGGTCTACAACTTTTTTATTTGTGCGGTTTTGTCCCTAGTTACAAAAATAGATACCTGCAGTTCTCTAACTTTCTCGTTTTTGTTCCTGGCAGATTCACGTAGTGGTTTTGTCCGGCAGCATGACGTGACGTTTTCACTGACGAAACACTCGATTTAGCTTAATTTTATTCTAAATTAGAAATAAATACTTAAAGACCTCAAAAGATTATAAAACTTTACATAAATTTAAATCATTTTACAGGGAACAAATTTTATTTTAGGGTCAATTTAAAATTTGAAACACATTTTATTTTAAAAATTTAGAAATAAAAATAACTATAAAAAATAATCTAGAGCTCTAAAACCACTAGATAAAAATTTATTTTTCTAAATTCATATAATTCTTAATATTTTCATTGTTTCACATGCATTTTCTTTACAAATTTAAAATTTCACATTTTGAACTTAATTCAAATTCAAAATTCAAACAGGGAGCTGAGTCACCGCTCCCTTATAAATATAATATGTTTTCTGAATTTTATAAAAAATAAATCTGTATCAAATTTGGAGATGAGTATAAAATAAAAATTGTTTCTCGAAAATAGATTTAGAAAGTTTCAAATTCAATTGAGTTTAAGAATAAAAAAATAATCCACACAGATAAGAGTAGTGCTGTATGCTGCGTGGTGGCCTTTGAGGCTCTGCCCGCAACAAAAAAGTAACGCTCTTTTTTATTGAACAGGTTCTGGAGACGAGACGGTGACATTGCACGAAATAAATCAGAGTTGGAGACATTTTGCCTCAAAATATTTCAAATTTGAATGAATTTGAAACTTTTTAGAATGATACACCTCTTTCCAAGGAACACTTTTGTTTTGGACTAGTCTCCAAATTTGAAACATATTTATTTTTATAAATTTTGTAAAACAGATTTATAATAGAACGGTTACTCAATTTTTGTTTGAATTTTGAATTTGAATTCAAATTCAAAATGTGAAATTTTAAATTTTTAAAGAAAATATATGTGTAATCAATGAAAATACTTAAAATTATATGAATTTAGAAAAAAATAATAAAATTTTATCCAGTAGTTCCAGAGGTCGAGATTATTTTTTATAGTTATTTTTAATTCTAAATTTTTAAAATAAAATGTATTTCAAAATTTTAAATTGGTCCTAAAACAAAATTTATTATCTGTAAAATGATTTAAATTTTGTAAAGTTTTATAATTTTTTGAGATGATTAAATATTTATTTTCTAATTTAAAAAATAAGAGTAAATCGAGTGCCCCGCCAGCAAAAATGACACGTCTCGAAAGTCACGTGGATACCACATGCCAAAGACACTGACGAAATCTGTCCACGGACCAAAAATAAACGGGTTTGAAAGTCAGAGAAGCGTGGATATCCGGTTTTGTAATTGGGCAAACCGCACAATGAGAACTGAAATGGTACCTTTTTCCGTTATTATGCTTCAGTCCCTACAGCCCATAGAAAGCCTAATTCAGCCCAACAATGCTACTGGGCCAAAAGCAAGTGATAGTAGCCCAGTTCAGCTTTCAACTCAGCCAAGCTTTCCAATCTCGAGGCCGTCCGCCGTCCGCCGTCGCCGACCTCTCCCCAGTCTCTCCATGGCCGACGACCGAGCAGCCGCCGGCGGAGACGCTTCTCCCCATGCTCCTCCTCTCCCTTCTGCGGCGCCGAGCAATCTACCCGTCGATGCTTCCTCATTCACCCACACGCCGTGCTACTGGTAAGTGGTAACCGATCCCTTCGCCCCTAATCGTGATATGTAGTTGCTCTCAGCGTCTCATCGGATTCACGCAAGCATGATTCCCGCAAGGAATTCTTTTTACCTTGTGAGTAGGAAGTGACAATTTATGTACTTAGAGTAGTTTGGTAGAACTTGGAAGGGCTACTCTTTCCTACCCACTTGTTTGTCTATTGGAATTGAAAAAAAAGGCGATGCCACCTGAATTTGAGAGCGTCTCCATTGTACGCGAGAGAAGTGAAACTATGATGTGACCTCTGTCCCTTGGCATGGCCTAGAAACTATGTGTACATTTTGTTGCATTATCTCATCATGCGTTATTCCCTTCAAAAAATAGGTAACTTAATCTAATCATGCACCTTGATGAGGTGCTTTTTGCTGTAATATTCTGCAAAGATTTGAGGTTGGATAAGGTTGTCTTTCATACTATAGGGTAGTGGTGATGAATACACAAGATTGGATACGGCCTCATGACAAATTGGTTATAGAGATAATCAGCATTCCAAGCATATTGTAATTACGATTGTGAAAGACTTATCAGCAGTGTCTGGTAGAATTTTTTTATGATAGAAGAATTTGAAGCCAACAGATTCCTACTTATAATTGCTTTATCAACTTTGGTCTGTTGTTTAATAGAGTTTGGTTAGTAATATAGGAAGCATCGAAGCAACCTATGTTTTCATCTACCATAGATGGAAAGATTGAGGTCCAAAATTATTAAATGTGATGTATTAGTAGGTTGATCTGTGGCTGTCAACTTTGTGTACCATGCCCATGTCCATAAAGGATTTAAGATAACTACTATTTTAACATCCTGCAGTGCTTTAATATCCATTTCTGGGTTTCAAATATTCGGTGGGATGGCTCTATGATGGCAAGATGGTAAAAAAAATGACTTAGCTTCTACCTTGATAGATGTTACTTGTTCCCAAGTTGAGAAAAAAGAAAGTAGAAGCCAACAAACCATTCCATATCACTAAGATTGGAAATTAATAATTCAACATTTGTATTTAATATACAACACTTGTTATCTAGTTAGAAGTATCAGATTATAGTAGACTTGTTCTTTCCTTCATAATTTTATCTAATTTTTTGGTAAATATTTCTGAGTTTAATGCAGTAGACCCTATGATTTACTTAGCATGTACATATGATACACGGGAGGATTCCTCGACCACAGTATTAGTTTTGACATATTGCATAAAGCATCCAATCTGTCGTGTATGGAATGTAACTTAATTTTTTTTCATTCTTTTGTATTGTACATTGTTTTTTCTCCTGTGATCAGCAATTTTCCAGTCAGATTTCAGAGCACTACGCTGTTTGTACAGACTAACAGCTGGGTTTCATTCCAACCTGTAGTGAAGAAAATGTTTATTTGCTATGTACGGAGTTGATTAGAACTGGAATTGCAGCTCCAGGGGGCGACGACCTTTATGTTGTTTTCATATCAAATGAGAGAAAACAGGTGATTTCGTTGTACATTATTCTATTGCTATAGACCTTGTTTTCTCTGAGTTTAGGTTGCCCTTTCATCTTGTGGGTATTTGTAACATACTGTTTCCTGTACTAGATTCCTCTCTGGCATCAAAAAGCAAGTAATTCTGATGATGGATTTATCTGCTGGGATTATCATGTGATCTGCATCCAGGTAAAGCCAGTTTTGACCAGAATAACATTTTGGGTTGGTTTAGTTTAGTAAGTCTGCTGACATAAAAGCAGTGCATTGTTTATTGTTTAGCATCTCATTACTTCTTTTGTGTGCATATGGAAGTCTAGGCGAAGCAATGAAGAAGTTTTTTACCTTGTTTGGGACTTGGACTCTGATCTTTCTTTTCCTTCTTCATTTACCCAATATGTTTCTAATGCAATTCGACCATTATCATTTGGCGACTCTGTGTATAGAAGGTAAAATCTCTATTATTGTGCTGCTGGTGTAATTCTTTTTTTTAAAAAAAATATGAATTATGATGCACTTATGTGGACCAGTTAGAAGGGACCATGTATACAAATATATGTGTACCTCCTCCCCACCCCCCACCCCTTTTTTTTTTGTGCAGGTGCTTTATTGTACTTTTTTTTCGCTGTTGTTTCTAATAGCTTCTGCATTCTAATGTTCCTCCATAAATTGTTAACAGGCTTTTCCGTGTGATTCATGCTCCTATGTTTCTTCGATCATTTGCATCAGATAGAAGCCACATGAAAGATGCCAATGGGAATTGGGTTCAGTTACCCCCAAAATATGAACCAATTGTAGCAGAAGGTATTGAATTTATGCCATAATCATACCATTTTAGACAAGCTTTATCACAATTATATGTTTTTTCTTTTTGTTTTGAAAACAAATTGTCTGCAACATCTTAGGTCAGTTACCTAAAGGACTGAAAGATAAGTTGAGATCAATTACAGTTGAAATTTCAACTTGATTCCTTGTCCGTGGATTATCCACAACGCATTGCTCATTCCGATTGTTGTTTGTATACCTGATGTACTTCTACTATAGCACATAGATCATCCTTTTTTGTGTTTCTTTCTGCTTATTGCAGACGGAACCACCAATAACCTTAATGAGTACATTGCAATGTCTATGGATGATGTGATAGACTTGGAAAGTATGGTTAGTGATGTTTACTTCAATAAGCATGGTGTGGTGGTAAATGAAATGGCCCTGCCTAAATTCTTCTCTCAGCTATCTGGTCGACGTCCTTAACAAGATCTCTTCAAGTTTCTCAAGGGGTGTCAGAGTTTTCATTTTATGGGTTGCATTCTCATTTTTAAATGAGAGGTTACAGTCAGGCACCCTAATGCCTTTGTTGAGTACTTGAGTATGTGGGAGGGATTCGTGACCTCTTTTGAAACACATGCGTTTTTAGTGCAAGTCCCGGGTCGATGTATTACCAGGCCATACTTAGCACATTTTTGTGCTGTTAGTTTAATTGCTGTTTCGGAAAATATCCTATAAATTTTGAGGAGTCTATTAGGCTCAGTTAACTCAGTGTGATGTGAGTTAGCCAACCTGTATTTGCCTCCTCTACATAATTGTTGAAGGTGTTGTCTCCAATTGCATTTTTAATCCATGAGAATCTCACAAAGTGATATTTATTTTGTGAACTACATATTTAATCGTCATAAGTTATTGAAAGTTGCCTGGAGAGGGGTGAATAGGTAACATAAAATAATTTCTGCAAATTCAAACTCAATGAACAATTAGACCACCGAACAGTTCGGTAACTTGCCGAACACTCCGGTTAGACAAGAAAAATGACGAGATTTGAATCTAAGCAAGTTCTAACAAATTTCACTTAAATCAAAAGACTAGATAGTGATATAGCAAGCAGATCTAAGTGAAATAACAAGTTAGAAACTAGTTAGCAAGTAGATTCAAGCAAATAGATGAAAATGAATAACAAGAACAATATGAACATGTAAGAGAGAAACAAGCACAAGGAGACACACGATTTTTCAATGAAGTTCGAGTTCACGAGGAACTCTACGTCTTCTGTTGAGAGATTCAAAAAAAAACTGGATCTCACTCGATTCTTTCTCGCACTCAACCAACCACAAAGGTGAATTTGGGTTCTTTACCAGCAAGTTCCATTCGGGGAGGTGATTTTCGGGGCGTCACCACACATGTTGGGAGCTCCCAGGCACGCCTAGCCATCTAGAGTAAAAGCTTCAAGAGTAACAAACACAAATCAAAGCTCGACGGTGTCTCAAATGCTCAATTGGAGTTAATCAAGCTCTCTCACAATCCCTAGCTCAAATCTTACATCTTACAAGCTTAAGTTTTAGAAGAAAGTGGGAGAGTATTTTTTTTAAGCTCAAGAGTGTTTTTTTTTTCTCTCAAATGTGAGTCGCCGGCCCTCTCAAGTGGGGCTAAAAGGGTATAAATACCTGAGCTCCAAAAAGTAGCCGTTGGACTAGAAATACACTGATCAGACACTCTGGCACTTTATCGGACCCTCCGGCAAGCCCTCTCGGGTTGCGAAGCTGGAGCCACCAGAGTCTTCGGCACTGTGCCGGACACTCTGACAAGCCTTCTCTGTAAGCGAACTGTCAGCGGACTGCTAGGCTACCGGAGTGTCCGGCACTCGGGTTAAGACTCTAAGCCTTATCAAAGACTCCGACAATGTACCAGATACTTTTGAGACTCCAATTTTTGTGTCCCCTTGATAGTACAGCATATCTAGACTAAGAAAAGATAAAACTAGAGTTTTTCCATTAGAATAGGCTCTGTAAATTGATCCAAAGAAATTGAAAGGTTTCCCTTCTCTTTTATAATTCTTTTTTTCTTTTTAAATCTTTCACACTGTCAAAACACTCAGTAAAAGTCATTAGTTCCTTAAATGGTTCTTCATCATCCATCAAACCCCACTAAAGGGTCTAGATGCACTTTCAGTTATGCTATATATACCAGGCTGAATCAATCAGCAAGCACACAATTAAACTATTAATGCATGCTGATTTTCATGTAATTATTGGCTCCACAAAATTCATTCTGTCAGTTGCCGTTAAAGATTTGTTTATTTTCTGGACAACGGAAAAGACTTCCTGCCTCAAAATGGGAACAAAATTTATGAACCTACAGGGTTTAGCTCACCTGAGGTTTCTTAAGAGAGCTAATGGACGCTATTCCACACAGTTAGCAATATCAGTCAACCACAATCAGCATGCATTATGTATAAGAGTTTAATCACAAAGGTGTTGGAGATGTAACTCTTCCGACAGACAAATCATTTTTCCAGAGCTCGACCTCGCTTGAAACAGGATGACACGCAAGCAAATTGTGAGAAACGTACATCTCAAATCCTTTAATCGTCCCCATGGTTTGGATTGCTAAAGGTTCAGTTTCCTCGGGGCAGCCAAGAAGACATCCTGCCGCACAAACAGAGCCCAAATTTCTTAGTTGATAATATTTTGAGCTCACCTGTAAGATGGTAACACTTCCATTCCATCAGAAGTTGAAATGGAGCTATTATATTAACTGTTCTAAAAAGTTTATTAGACTAGTCAGTTAGAACCCGAGAAATGTTGAAAACGACAGATCTACGTGTTCACCTGATTCTGAACTCTTAGGTGACAGGTTTCATCATAAAGGTCTTGGACCTGTACCTATTGTAAGAAACCATTTATATATTTTCTTAAATCACTTGGCTTCAAACGTGATGGTAAATAGAAAATGGTGATAGATATTGAATTGAATGTGAGAAACTTGCGCCTCAGCTGTCCCAACTGTTCGGTTCAGACAGCCAAAGGTCCAAGCTGCCAGAGGAATCCATGAACTAAAATCGATGTCAGACAAGGGAAACAGCACTAGTCTTGCCTGATGGCAACATTCCAACCGGATAGACTATCTGAACATTGTCAGGCAGGCATATCATCATGTCACTGATCACCTACTTTCTGAGTGAAGACAACTGAGGAAACTGTGAGACAACCCGTGATAGGTCATTGGTTCTGCTGGGCGAAGACACTGCCACGCAGCGTGCGACGGGGCCAGGTCCATTGCTCATTGCACGCTGCTTTCCGCACGCTAGAACCAAACGCAACGACCCTCCGGGCCCTCGGACACAGGCCATTAGCAAGAGTACAAAACTCTGGCCTGCCAAGAGGAAAACAACAGACTGGTGCCAAGTCCCACGGCAAATTTTACGGGAGGTGTCAGTTTCTCCAATCGCAGACGGACAGGTGAAAGACACCAGAAGTTTTGTTGGACTATCAGCAGCTGAGCAACCAAAAGAACAGGTGAAAGTACCTTGAAAATTATTTAGGATCATGAAGCTGCAGTTAGTGTAACAGGTACAGAAGGAATTAAACTTACAGGGCACGAGAGACGAGCGTAAAAAGTTTGGGATTATTAATCTTGTTGCCTAGCTGATGGACTGAAGTGGTAGGAGAATTGAGTGCGCTCTGTGGTCGCATAAGGCAGCTAATATGGCAGTTTAAAATATAGGGTAAAATATTTTATCATTAAAAAATTAGCCGTTGAGGGAATGTATTATAAACAAGTTTGAACCTGTGCTAGGCACCCGCTCTTTTTTCAAACGCCGTGGAAGAACTACCGTATTCTAATCATCAATTCTGTGGGCTTCACAGTGGAATTCTGCAAATGGTGATAGTAACTTCAACTAGACTGTTCGCAATTTCGTTTTGCAAGTCCCAGCCAGAAGTTGACTTTGCCTCGTCAAATCCTGAAAGGCTAGGTAGGACGTTCTTGTTCTTGCAAAAAAAAAAAAAGGCCCTTATTTTGGCCAGGAGCATTTGATTCTATCAGTAGCTTTCAGGTATACTGTTCACTCCATCCACGAGTAGAGTGAAATTTGATCATTTTCAAGGCAGCAGCATCCTGTTCCTACCTCCCACGTTCCCATGCTCAGTCTCGATCACCTAGTACAGGACCATACTCCTAGTCCTAACTTTGATTCCTACATGCACGTTTCCAAGTAAATACACCGCAGATTTGACAACAATGTGATACAGATGTGTGTGAACAAATCATACTACCAGCATGTGCCATGACAAATTAACACTGCACTGCATTTTTCTCTCTTCTATTTAAGATCACGTGGATAACGCAATCACCTGTTTCCCTCAATGTCAGCATTCCAGAACACATTTTCAGTTAATGAGAAAATGAAAGTGGAGCTAGTACAGCTAGACCTTGGAATTTGGATATGTACCCCCAGTGTATTGAAGAATGAAATTGAACTCACATGATAAAGCTCACTGTTGGGCGATCCAGTGTGTTGGACGGAAATATGCATTTGCTCAGTTGCTCCACACAGTTCATGTGATGAATATGTCAGAAATAAATGCACCATTTAAGTATAGACAAGAATTGTGTACTATTATTGCAGGAGCCCAATCGAAATATATTGTGCGAAGTGGATAAGACTAGGCAACGGCAGATCACTATCTCTTGACTATTATTGATGCCCTTTACAGAATAAAACGTTGCACCTAATCTTAGCAAAGCAGCAGCGTATGGGGATATCCTCTTGTTTTCAATGTAGGCAATAAAATGAAGCAGTGCTGATAGCTGGACTGGAACATACAACTATATACGAACATAGAGCATCGTAGGAGAACATGACCTGTTTATGTACCTTCTTAAGGTGAAAATGTCAGAATAATCTTTACTAACATCCAATGCAGCTACCTGCCATCATGCCTAGATACAAATCAATTTCAGCACTTGAATGATTCCTGTACGAAGGCAGGGAAAAGAATCGACCAAGGAATACAACAACACTACAACTAGCCATCATTTGGAAGCTCCATCAGATTTGGTTTGAAGCAACGAAATGACTACCAGTTGCCTAATTGGAATGTGAATGTTCTACCATCTAAATGTCTACAGCACTCTGTTGTCCCGATTTCAGGGTCCAGCCATTCATTGCATTGGCATACCACCGAAGATTCAATTGCAGCGGTGTTGATGTCGCTTGCTGGCTTTCCAAATGGTGGATCATATTGCCTGGATCTGAATTCAAACCCTCATGAATCATCATGACCAGGAAATTCTTGGCAGAACTTCCAATTGCCATTTCGACATTTAGGAAATGAGTTTGGTATTTCATAACCTTGGACTTGAGATCAACTGGCCTAAAGAATGATCATGTAAATTTAACTCTCCTCACTCTTGAAATGGATTTTATCTATTCTATCTTGGATTTCCCCTGCATTTCTTGGATCTTCTCCGCTGTACTTGGATTTTCACTACGTTCTCTTAAATTCTCCACTTTTTCAAGATTTTGCTCTACCTTTTCTTGAATTCTCTTGTCTGTGCCTAGGTTTTGCTCTGTTTCTTCGGTCAAGTGACTTACTTTCGCTAGTGTTTCCACAGATTTTCCTAGGATTTGACTTGAACCCACTTTGATTTTCTCTGCTTTTTCTTGGAGGTCCCCTTGACTGTCATGGACTTCCTCTGCTTTCTCTTGCTCTTTCCCCACTTTGCGTTTGATCTTCACTTCAAAACGAGAAAGCCTTTCAGATTTTGGTAACACCTCTGATCCAACAACTTTCACCATTTGGTTCCTCCTCAAGAGCAACACAGCATCCTTTTCAATAAGATCGCTGGTAGCACGCACTGTTCTTGCTCTGCTAATGCCAAATCTTTGGCCGGCAACACCATCAATCCGAGCCATCAGCTCTAAGAGGTTTCTCCTCTCCCGAGCCCCTGCCTCAGATAGCACAATCCCGTTCTTCAATGGCCGGGGTGGCTTCTTGGCACTCACCAACGGCACCTGATCCTCCAGGGCCTGTTCAACTGCCTCCTCTTCTTCCTTATCATCGTCATCAAATGCAATAGCTGAAGTCGACTCCCGCTCCGATTCAGCTCTATTGCTGGCGGCAGCAGCTCGTTTTGAGATGGTCTTCTGGACATCAACAACTGCGCAAGGGTTGCCAACCACCGCAAGCCCGTCGGCGAGTCCGTTCCACATCCTGGCAGATACAGCTTTGCTGAGGACAACTAACCGCTCGACGATGTCCGCCATGGATGGACGACGCTCCCTGCAGGATCGCACGCAGCTCGCCGCCAGTGCGGCCAGGTCCTTGCGAGTGGCTGGGTCGCGCGGCGGAGGCACCCGCGGGTCGAAGAGCGCG
>BCLH01003431.1:0-29307 GCA_001602315.1 Zoysia pacifica
TACATCAGTATCTAATAGAAGAAGTGATAAACCCCAAATCATGCAGATTCAGCAGAAGCATGCTGTGCCAGAAACACAAAATATGACAATTGACAACACCTATTTTAGTGTACAAGAAGCATGCATTCATAATCAAAGTTATGCCAGACCCCTACAGGGAACCATCCCATCCATTTTCTTCCAAAACTACTAAAAATGACGGCACCTTTTATAATTTCGTGCACAAGCAACCTTTATCCGACGTACCACATCACGATGTCCAATCCATTACAAACAGCCACAACATAACTACAGGTTACGAGGTCCTCGTTCCAGCACGGCTCCTGAAGACGAAACGGATTTGATGGCACTGAACGAACAACTACAGAAGGCCCGCGCATCATCCCTAATCACCTGAAGATTTGAGTAAACGTCCCGAATCCCCAAACTGAAAGCATTTAACAGAAGGGCAGCCATGCCACAAATCGAAACCTCGGACTGCGCGTAGGATCGAGCTTAATATACCGCACGCATCTTCGAACGCCTAACACCACCTCACAAGCCGACGCGAGGCAAGATGAAATACAACGCCACTAAAAACAAAGGAGAGTATAGCAACTCACCAGCGCCATGTCGACGGAAGCCGCTGGCCTCGCCCGATCCGAGCCTCAGATCTGCACAGAAAACAAAAATTGCGAAAACAAAAGTGAGATCAAGCACCTTCCGAGAACAGAAGGAGGCAGCTAATAACAATTAAATCCGCAGCGAGAAGTGACTGCAGGGGAGGAGAAAGATCGATGGATGCACTATAGTTCTTACAGTGAGAGAGGCGAGAGGAGATCGCGGAAGCAGCAGCTCGTCGGAGGAGCAAGAGGGGTTTAAGGAGGGAGAGAGCAGTCGATTTATGGCGGCGCAGCGGAGGGGTGGCGGAAAGGAGAGTACTGTGTTAGGGTTGCGGCGGCGAGTGGTCCCGATGGGCAGCAGGGCGGATTGGACGGCTCAGATTTGTTCGTAGGATGAGCTGGGTTGTCGGATGGATTTCTTTGCAAATGGACTCTTGTGCATCTTGGATTTTATGTTAGGTCCTTAGAAACATATAGACCACGAGACTTCAGATAACATAAGGAAATGACGAAGTAAAATTTAAATTTAAGGGGTTTACATGAATAGAAAGCATAAAAATGTGAAATACTTTCACCCACTTAGCCCCAATCGGATCTGTTTGGCGCATCTCGCCATGGGCTTCAAAGGCTGGCTCTCGGCCCTGTTTAGTTGCCCAATGATTATGGGTTTCGTTTTAGTTTTTTTGGCCCAGTGTGGCCCATCCAGGCCGAGTTGTAGCATGCACTTCGAGTCACCGCGTTCCTGCTCCACGGCGACCGGCAAGGGCTGAAGAGTGAAGGGCAAGGAATGGACGAGAGGAAGCGGCAATGGCGATCCTGTTCTCTGCTGGACCCGATCTCGACACGGCCTCCGGAGCCGGAGGTGAGTCTGCTAGGTCTCTCTCAGCAGTCCTCCTTGCTCTCCCTGTTTTATGGCTAGCGGATCGCGCTGCTCGCGTGGTGTCTGTTCGACGAATCTTGCTTGAGGCTTCCAGGCGTTTAATTTACGTTCCATTGTTCCAAGGATGTTGAGATTATTTTCCATGAGATTAGTGGTAAGAATGTTGAGGCACATCGAGTACGCTTGCCCTTTTTTTACAGTGAAGGTTTGGGATCAAATGTGGCCATGGGAATTCGATCCTACTGGTGGGTCGTTGCTATAGGGATAGAGGGACAGAAATAGAATATGAGACCACTGCTCTAATAGGTAAAGTAACTTGCCAAGTTTCAACGCCGTCCACTTTGTGTACGCATTTTCAAAATGATTGTCAATTCTACTAGTAAAAGTTTTAATGATGTTAGCTCTAAACTTGAGTAGATTTTTTTTTTTTTTGAAAGGAACTTGCACAAGAAGGTGCCAATTTCATTAATACTATCTTTTCTTATTAGTTTAAAAATCCATGGAAAAATCTTTCTGCTAATGTACAAAACATATTGGGAAAAGAGGCCACATCACGTATTGCAGGTTTTCTTGTACTTTTTCATATTTTTTTAAGGTTGGGGAGGACTCCCCTTTGCTTAGCATAATCCAGAAGCCAATAGTCATAATCTATTTATGGATCTGTATCAAACTAAGTAATTTATTTTGCCTCAACAAAGGCAGCTTGTACACTCTTCTACCTGATAGTAGTTGACACTGAGACAGGTACAGTACAGGTGCATGGGGAAGGCCTTAAAACATTTTGATGTCCTGTGGGATCTGCCTCTGCTCTCTTTTTCTTTTCAATAATGAATCCAAGAAAGGGAACATGATGATACACCAAATATATGGGCATTTGGCTATATTGAAATATTTGCTCATTATCGAAATAAAGTTGCTGCAATCAGTTGTCAGAAATTGTAGTCCTTGTTGATATATTGCCGACCACCATCTGATCTAATTTTAAAATTACTAATGTATTTTTCGGAATCAGGAATTGAGTGCAAGTTCCTTTTTATCCTTATTATAATTCATCTTTGTTGCCAATTGTAAATCAAGAATGTAAACATTTAACGCTGAAATAAGTGGCCTGGCTCATCCATCCATTGTACCCATAGGCTAACCTTATCCTTAATCATGGCCTCATTGGTTATTCAGTTTTTGTTGGTACTCTGATAGTAACTGGTGGTTGTGGGCGTGTGCCCTGCACAACCACTTGCTAGATTGCGGTCTTATTCCCATCATCTTACTAGTCAAATGCCTCATTTAGTTTCTCCGTTAAAACACACAGCTTCTACTTGCACAAGGTCCGGGAAATGATCCAACCACTTTGGGACTTCTGTGTACATTTTCTACATTTCTCCAAGCACATGTTTCCAGGACTTGAACCCATGACCTCATGAGCAGAAGGCAACAGCTTTACAGCTGCACCGGTTATTGGATTAATGTCTTGTCCTTTGAAATAACTCCTTTCAATATTGAGCAGGATCTTCTTTATTTTGACGACAAAACAAATATGACCTAAGTTGTCACTACTGCTATTGATTTTCTGACAAGTGAGTGTTCAGCAGTACCTTTATGAATATCTTGGCCTATCTTTTTTCTTGGTTAACTAAAAGGGGCTCAATGGTGTAGAAAAGTCATAGATATTTTGCATTAGAACCTGATGATGATTAACATGCTTCCAATGAGAGTTATTAACAATTTACTTGTCACATTGTAATAGTTTATTCTATGTCATTTGGGTGCAGGCAATCAGCAGCACTCACTATGCAACGGCTCTTACAAAGACCTTTTCTATTATAATATAATTTGTCAAGGCACAGCTAACATTCTTGATTGAAGTACCTGTATATGTACTGTAATTGTTTCCATTTTCAGTCAACAGCTATGCATGCCCCCACAGGAGGGTCCCTGTAGACATGGGATACAGTGTCTTTTTGCTCAATGCCATTATCCCTTTGGATTTTCAGAGCCTTCTGAAAGTTACGTATTTGTTGGGCACAGGCCTATGATTGAGCCTTGCCTTACCACCTTACAACTTGTGAGAGCGAGTGATTTGCCCTTTCTCTCCCTCTCTAGACTTGAGTGATTCAAAGACCATATACGTATGCAGCCTAACCATCATACAAACTAGCAGTTGCCTCTCTTTTAAAACATTATCCATCTGTAGGGCTGATCTGATAAGAAGTTTGACAGTGGCTCCTGAATCTGTGCCTGCTTTCTGTAAACTTCTGAAATTTACAAAAACAAATATATATGATCGGTTGTAGACTAGGACCATATTTAGAACACAGGAACCTTTTCTGATTCTATGAAAAAACTGAATCTTTTTCTTGGAAGATCTAAGAAATCAATTAGAAATTTCTGATGCTAGGCCTAGATTTAAGCAAAAACAACTTTTATAGTCAAATTAGTATTTGATCAAAGTTTTGTCAGTTTTATTTCTTTACACAGGGAACATATCTCTGTTCGGTTCTCAGTGGAGTTTAATAACGTGATTGATATTTACAAGTTCTACTCGTACCATTTCCCCCACATTTGGGGGTGAAAATTAATCACCATGAGGTTGCCCTCCAAACCTCTTTAGTTTAAAAAAATGAACTAGTTTTTCCAAAATGGTGGGGATTTTGAAAACTTAGTTCATTCGTTTGAACTGAAAAGGTTCAAAGATTAACCTTAGGTGCACCTATTTACCACCCTATCCGCATTACTTTGATACTGTAACTGAACTTCTAACTGGTTTCTAGTTACACGGTACTATGCATGGTTCTGTACAATGTCCATGCCCCTGCTCTATGATCAGGGAAAAGACTCTAGACAGCAAAGGGCTGTGCCGTTCTAAGAACTGTTCTATTTCCTGGAACTGGTATCGTTGCTCACTGTATGACTTGGGAGACTATGCTGATATACTTTGTCCCTATCACCCTACACTGTTTTGATAGCTTCAGTATTCTCCCTGTTTTATGACTGTTAGGGATTATGGCTCTTCTTGATAAATTGAAACCTTGATCAACTCTCTGTTTTTTCCTCTGTAACTGTAGGTGCATTTCATAGTGTCCTTGCTCAATCAACTCGAGTGGGCTGATAATCCCTTGAATATAACTATGTTGATCTGAAACTTGTGCCGGCTCCCAAAATACTACTTGGCCGCATGAAGATCAGAGATCTAGCTACTCTCGTCTTGATCCAACGGGAAACATCCATTCTTGAAGATTTCACCTTGATCTTGTCAATTACTTCCCCCCTAACCAATTCCCATCTTATTTTTACATGGCTGTAAAGGGCGGGGCACGCTTGCAGTTGCAGAGCTGTGCAGTGGGCACGCCCTGCCCCTTCTGCATAGATTTGGGTCAATTAGTTGCTTGTTTGGGCATGCATCTCACTGAATCTGTCCCCATTGATGGCCAGATCACGAGAGCGCGAGGAACAAGCCGCCCAGATTTTGGCCTCATGTTGCCGGGGCTGCATGGGCTCGGTCATGTGGGAAGAGGCGTCGCTTTTGTGATTTCACTGTGTCCCTTTGGTCCCTCGTTGTAACAGATGATGGACAGAAATCAGGATCAGGCTGAGCGAGTAGAGAAGTGCTGAAGGGATAGCGAGTCTCTTTTCCTTGCCTGTTTTGGTAATCGACCTGGAGAAGTACTGTTTGTCTTTCTACGTAAGGAGTTGGTGCATGCACCGCATCATGAAACTTTTTATGGGTTGTACTTATGATCTGATTTGAAGAGAAAAGTTTAACCGGTGCAAGGAGAGTAGATTTTGCAAATATGTCAAATTGTTTAATTTGAAAGTACAGCAGAATTGTACAGGAAGCTATCATGGAGCGTAAAGTATGTTTTGAAGGAGCTAAATGTTCGTTTGTCTCTCCAATATTTTAAGAGAAATTTTTTTTTCTGCCCTAAAATTTTCAGCGCTTCCTTATTGACCTTTTTCAAATCAAACTTCTCTACGAGGACAGTTAACACAAGTTAAAATTATCATTTTATTTTTGGTAATGACTATTAATGTTGTTATATAATTGTTAACGTGGCAATTATCTCAATAATAATATGTTAATGACTACTATTTGCGTTGAAAGAAAAAAGGTTATTGTATATAGTAGTCATTAGCATATTATTATTGAGCTAATTATAGTGTTAATAGTCATATAACAGCATTAAAAGTGTAAAATGTTAATTTTCACCCTCATATAATAGCGTTAAATATCCAATTTTACGGAAGGCAAAAAAATAGAAATGAAAACGGAATTCTGTTCTGACAAAGAAGTTCAATTTGAAAAGGGTGAAGGAAGTGTTGAAAGTTTTACGGCCAAGAAAAGAATTTTCTCATATTTTAAACTTTCATTAGTTCTTAGTTTTATGAAAGTTGTAGAAGTATACATTCGCACACCTTAGATAGGTGCTTTAATATATTCAGAAATATGCTAACTAAATGAAGTGAAATGTTTTCATTTCACTTTGTTTTGCCTGCTCAATCAACTAACCAGCTAACAGTTATCTCATTAATTGTCTTAACCTAGCTAAAACCAACAAATAGACGGCCAAAGAACAGTTTACTATCATACGTTATTAGCAAGGTACTGTAACTCTTATTTCTAGAGGTTGTATACAAAGTCTCAGTCCTGTTATTTGCAGACCTTCAAGGGAGCTTGCCGGGGAGTTAGCGAAATATTTTGAGGACCGGATGGTCCGATGCCATGGGTCTAAAAGTGGAATCGCTACTTGTCGAAGCAATATGGTGGGGTTGGTTATGATCATGACCAGGGTTGAGGTACGTGGTCTTGTTGAGGTCGGCGGACCACACTGAATTCCAACTAAGCGTTGTAATTTTTTTTCGAACACGCAAGAGAACTAAGTATTATTTCATTAATAGAAGAGAAAAAACAAAGTACAAAACAACAGGAACTAAGCATTGTGAATTAAGCTTTCTAGCCCCTTGCCAAGCTCGCTGACCCCAACGAGCTAGCCCTGATATTGACTGTCCAAACCAGCATTAGTTAAAGCTACTAGTTCTCTAAGGACGTACTGTAGCAAGTACTCCTTGCATTGCAGTATGTATGAAAATGGAACAGTTTAAAAGCTGCCAATTAGAAAGGTCATTTGTGCTACAGAAACTCATATCTTGCCCTAAGTCGGAGGGCACTCTACAGTCCAGAGGTGATTGCTAAGGTAATACTTTGCTAACAAGATAGATGTTACAAGCGAAGTTAATCGTAACTATCTATTTGAATTGATCTATTTGAATTGATGGTTAAAAATGAGAAAGTATTTAGTCAAAAATATTAAAATAATGGATTTGATTAAAAATAATGAATTCGATACTAATTTTTAAAAATTAATTGTTGAGATTAATTAAAGAAGAAAAAAAAAATACCTCTACTCCCTCTCAAACACCGTAACAAAATCTCTGCTAACAAATGGGCGGCGGATGGGGCCGACTAGGAAACGTACTCCATATTTGTACAGCAACCGACGTGTTTTACTGTTCCCCTCCGATCTTCTCGAGCTGCTCTCTCCATCCCTGTATAAAAGGGATCACACACGAATGATCTACACGGCCTAGGCATATCTCTATCCTCACCCTTTGTCTGTCTGTCTCTTTATAAAAGGGGCATACCTGTCCATGATCGCTCTCGCCTCTTGGTCCCTTCAAATTGCCATTCCAACCAGCGCATCACACTACAGCAGCTGCTGCTCTCCATCTCATCCTGATCCCCGCTCATCTATCACCTATACTGCTAACTAGCTACAGAATCATCCGGATCTCTGCACTTAGCTCGAGATCATGTCTGCCATCTACATGAGCCAACTCTCCACTGCTCTCCCTCTCATGGAGGGAGATCATCATCACCAAGGCCACTTCCAGGATTTCTCCCTGCCCAAGGATCCCCCTATCCTCTTTCCTTTTACGATCGGCAGCAGCAGCGCCGGTGACAGCGGCCTCAGCTACGGATCACCGGACCATCACCTGATGAGCCAGCAACAAGCTATGCTTGAGCCCCGGCATGTAAGTGCTAGTCAAATATTTTCCTTATTGTTCATATGTTTTTCTTGTTATAAATTCAGATCTCTCACTAACTAGTGTGATTTGTTTGTACCACCAGATGATCGGTGGATCATCGGCAGCATGTGTCTTCACCGCCCCATTCCCAACCGTGGAGAGCATCCGCGACCGCGATGACATGATCGAGCCATCCTCGTACGATCCATACGATATGGGAAAGCTGCATATCGGCGGCGGACCGATAGAGGCCGCCGGAGCCGGCAACTGGACACCGCCAGCCAAGATGAGGATCACGAGGAAGGCGAGCGCAGATCCCGGAGCTGGCGGCATGGCGGTGAAGAAGCCCAGGAGAAGGGCGCAAGCGTATGAGGATATGAGCAGCCCGACTAATCTTGGTGTTATTAGGGTGTGCTCCGACTGCAGCACCACCAAGACGCCTCTGTGGAGGAGTGGTCCTTGCGGCCCCAAGGTAGGACGACTGATTCGATGCCTGCCTCTTCGAAATCGTGCTTTGTACTGTTATTAAATATGCATCTTTTAGTTGCAAGTCTGTGACACCGTAACTTCTGTTTCATGGTGTAGTCGCTTTGCAACGCGTGCGGCATCAGGCAGCGGAAGGCGCGCCGGGCGATGATGGCCTCCGCCGGGGCGGTGTCTGCGGAAAGCGTCAGGGCTGCGACTGCCACGTCCAGTGACGCCGCCGCCATGGCCGTGCACCTGAAAGTGAAGAAGGAGAAGAGAGCGCACGTGGACCGGTCGCTGCCGTTCAAGAAACGGTGCAAAGTGGTCCAGGATCACGCTGCCGTTCCCGTCGCTCCTGTACGTGCTGCCGATAAAACGGCCGCCGAGGTCGCTGACTCCGCTCTGAGCGGGGGTCTCGTCGAAAACATCGAGCTTATCAGCTGGAGCAGGCCGAGTCCTTCTCAGCCGTCCACCACCGCCTGCAGAAGTTTCCTGCCTGCTCCGGCCTTGCCGGTGCAGCACGACGAGATCACGGACGCCGCCATGCTGCTCATGACGCTGTCCTGCGGGCTTGTCCGGAGCTGATGATCCACCTCTATCGAGCACGACCACAGCCACAGGCCTTTTTTGCAGCTAGCTAGTTCATGCCATAGACTGTTAGCGTTACTGTCCAAATTAAGCTGTAGAGTTCTTTTTCTTTTCCTTGCTTCTTGTTCTTGTTGCTAGTGTAATGTAACCTGTGCTATACTTCGTGATTCGTTCGCGTGGGAGAGCTAAGAGACAAGAGTTTGATACAGGCCAGAGAAGGAAGAAAGATCACGAGGGGAGTAATAAGAGGCGTAATCGTGATACTATCCAGCTGAAGATAGATATAGCTGGGATGTCATTCCATATATGCAGTGTGAGTTCATTTCGGAGTGTAGCTTTTTTATGCTACAAATATGTATCTCAGCTATTCGTTTTTTTTGGCTGAGTTTTTTTGTACTGAAGCCGGTGATGATACCATTGTTCTGGACGTGATTGCTGTCTGCCGTTCGATCGATTCGCTCCACCCGTTAGGAAATGGGTGAGGTGAAAGATCCTTGACACAGACCAACCATATATCTAATGGAGCAGTGTAAACAAGATCAGCAAGCAGCCAGCAGAATCTGAATGAAGAGATATATCCGACGAGACGCACGACGCTGCCCATCCCCAGATCCCCTGAATGAAACCTACTCCGGCTCGCCAGAAGCCTCTCAAGAGCCAAGGTTCTGGCGACCCCGAAAAGCCGCGCGGCGCTCTCTTCTTTCGCCGGCTTTCGTGCGGCTGCCAGCCGCCGATCGATCACCGGCCGGCATCCAGGAGGACACCACGGGGCGGCGGAGCCCGGACGTGATTGGTGGAGCGCGCACAGATGTGGAGCGTGTTCGAGAAAACGCCGTCGCTTTCTCGTCTGTCACGACGCTGTTTTTCCTCGGGTGTTTTTATCTGGAATTCGCCGCGTTTCTCCGCGGCGCGCGCCGGCCGGCGACCTGGAGGCCGCGGAGCCGCACGCTTCTGCGGGCGAGCTGAGGCCGACGAGTCGTCGTCGTACGTGCGCCGGTCGTGTCGGAACGCTGACAGCGCGATCCCGTGTGGTTCGTGACGGCCTGACGGCGAAGGGTTATTAAGGGAGCTAGTACCAAAAATGTGAGCGCTCATCGAGTTATCTTCATCCTGGTGCGCGGCGCTGCTGCATGCCTTGTCTGCGCGTCTCGAATCGTGTCTGGATATTTGATTCGTGTACTGTATGATCTGCGGCGCTTTGTCCTGGAGCACACGGAGACTTCCGCAAAGTTTCCTTTTTTATCGCTGTAAAGTTTCAGGGCCTTTTCTGTTTAATATTTGCAAACTTTATTACTGTACTTGGGTAAAATAGTCAGAGGCAGCAACAATTTCTTTCGGTTTAATCGGGGAGAAATCTATACAGGAAGTCAACATGACTGAACAGAACTGCTTCTTTGAAGCTCAGACAGGCTTGACCTGGTGGTACAACTTCGTTGCTTATATGATCGATGGAGTGCACCTACAAAAACCTATCCTACTTAAACAAAAGTATCAAAGAAAGAATAAACTTAAAAAGCAATTGAATTAAAAGCCAAAGCCAAATTAATCAGCGCCCGAACCAGGATCCAAATATCAAATGCTAAGAACACTACAGCTGACGACCGCCCAGGCTCTCATACGAGCACGCATGTCTGTTCCGGCGGGCAACACCATCAACTTATTCTACAGAGATTCAGAACCGGCGGCCGGGAAGATCCCCTGCCCCGGCGACAGGATCGCCCGGGGGTCGTACCTGCGCTTCAGCGCGGCGACCCTGTCCCACTTGTCCCCGAAGTGCCGCCTCCATCCGTCCCGCGACGCGTGGTGTGGCAGGTACTGCTTGCACGCGATGCCCGCGCGGCGGCAGAACTCGAGCACCGCCTCGTTCTCCCGCTCCAGCCGCTCCAGGTCGCCGGCGGCCACCGCCGACCGGAGTAGCCCGACGGCGTAGAACACGTCCTCGTCCGGCACGACCGCCGTCGTCCGGTCGTCCCACACGTCCCTGTTCATGGGGTACATGAGGATGGGGCCCACGGGCTTGGCGTCCCTGAGGGCGCCCTTGAACACGCCGGCGTCGAAGTCCAGGATGCGCGACGCGGGGACGAAGAGGTTCAGCCACGGGTGCCGCACGTCCCAGACGCCGGCCGACCGCAGCTTCTGCTCGTCGCGGCCAACTCGGTCCAGAAACTCCATGTACGTCACGTCCCTGACGAAGGCGTACCCCGGAACGAAGCTCAGGTCCTCCAAAAGCGCATTCAGTTTCTGCGCCAAACGGATGCAAACAATGCGTTCAAAATGTTATTACATCTTAGATCAGCTCATACTCTCTGTTCTTAAATAGATGTCGTCGTTGATCTTTAAAATCAATTTTAACTATTTGTCTTATTTAATTTTTTTATAAATATTATATATCTTGTTATAATTTGATTTATTATTATAATTATTTAAATCATAATTTAAAATTTTACACATTTAAAATATTTTTTTAATAAAACAGATAATCAAAATAAATATTAAAAATCAATAGCAATGCCAATTTAAAAACAGAGGAAGCCCGGCCTGTTTGTGATTTGGTACCTGATCGCCGAAGCCAGCCGTGTCATCATCGTAGTACATTGCACCCTCGACGTAGTAGACCGCGCCGGACCGAGTCTCGACGGCGAGGCTGGCAAGCCGATCAAGCTCTGAAGCCGAGAAGAAGGACGACGACCGCCAGCCCTCGGTGAGAGTCCGGTTGAGCTGCACTTGGCCCTCAACGTAGTCGAAGCCCGACTTGCCCTTGCGTTTCGATATGAGTAGGATCTGGTCGCTGGTGAATGATCCTACGTCTGTGTAGGCGAGCCGGACCCAAAGGACCCGTTTGCGAGCGGGCTCGAGCCTGATCCGAGCCCGAGTTATGACCCCGAACTGGCCCAGCCCGCCCAACGCCGCGAAGAACAGGTCCGAGTTCTTGTCCGGTGAGCAGGTGATCATCTCTCCCGTCCCTGCAACGAACGTGACTTGCCCATTACTTAATTGTTGGGTTTGCATTCGTGAACACTACTTAACAAAAAGAGACAACAGATGATTGATATGCAGCTTGAACAATGGACGTCAACTGGATCGATCAGACTACACAGAAATGTGCGGCAACGCTCGTGCCATACCTGCCACCACGTCAAGCTCGTGCACGTTGGAGATCTGCGGCCCATGCCGGAACGCCTGCCCGCCGATGCCGCCGTTCGAGAGCGTCCCGCCGACGGTGATGCGGAGGTAGTCGGTCCACACGCGCGGCGCGAGGCTGCGCTCGAGCGTGGCGCGGAGGACGTCGATCCACAGCTGCTCGCCGCCGACGTCGACCCAAGACCTGTCGGCCGACACGTTGACGCGGTGATGACCGTGGTCACCGCGGCGGCGGTCCAACGAGCGCATGTCGACGACGACGCCGCCCGGCGCCAGCGCCTGGCCCCGGGCCGAGTGCCCTCGCCCGCGCGGCGCCACCGTGAAGGGACTCGGCTGGGCGAGCGACAGCCGGATCAGGTCGGCGATGTCGGTCGGCGAGGTTGGGTAGAACACCCCGCTCGGGATGGATTCAACAATGTGGCCGAAGTCCGATGAAGCCTCGATGATCGAGCCGTGATCCTTGTGGAGTTTTGACGACAAAACGTCTAGCGCGAAGAGATCGCTGTTGGAGAGCGCATCGGCGACGAGCGTTTGGAAATCGTTGGTAGGGTAGAGGAAACTGGTGACGACAAGGAATGTAGCTAAGCGAGCCTGCGGCATGTTGTTGCAAGAAGTTGTGGTGGAAGCTGGTAGGCTTAAGTTCGCTATTTGCATGAGATCCTTGTATGTGACACAAGGTCAAGAACCTCTACATGTTTATAGTTGATATATAGCAGAGTATATTCAATTGGGATTCCCTTGAAAATTTAATTGATTGACTTAAGGAACAAAAAAAAAAATGATCCTAATACCGGCCTATAGTTTGGCTCTGCAGAGGACTTGAGTGATTGTCGGTCAATCAAATTAACACGGAACCAAAATGTGTATTTTGTTTTCATTGCCATTGATATGCACTCTAACTATAAACAAATAACACACTAGGTCAACGTATTTTGAGATTGATAAGTTCAGCAAAAATGTTTACATCAAAGAGAACATCGTCTAGCGCTGAAAGAAAAATGCACAATTGAATTTCTCGATGAGTTATACATTTGCATATTGATAAAACTTTGCGAGCACCCTGACTAAGCTGGGGACATGTACAGGTTCCACAACAGGAACCTAAGTACCTAAC
Source organism: Zoysia pacifica (assembly GCA_001602315.1). Lineage (NCBI taxonomy): Eukaryota > Viridiplantae > Streptophyta > Magnoliopsida > Poales > Poaceae > Zoysia > Zoysia pacifica. The sequence goes on from BCLH01003431.1 coordinate 12,812, forward strand.
CAATTTCATGGAAGCGAAGTTCCATGGTATTATTGATACGCATGGTTCATGTGGTACCACTTGTCAAACATTTGATGATTCCAAATAAAGTATGCTAGTCCATTAGTCTGAGGAATAACATAAGTGGGGAGTTATTATATCTTGTAGAAATGTCAACCATTCATCAAAACAAAAAAGGGAAATGCCGGCATCTCCAATTGAGTATTCACCACTGACACTACAGCACGTTTAATCAAGATTTGAGAGTTAAGCCACGGGTAGATTATAGAACCCTAGATAATAATAGCTACTCCATAAAATAGAATATCCTAGTATGGGTAAAATATTATATATTGTTACAACACTGTTAAATTGCTTTAATTTATTATAAAATAGTTATTTCTCTTCGAAGTACTCCCTCTATTTTTTTATTGTTGTCGCCTAAAAAAATCTTAAATATTTAAAATTATAAGTCATGTTTCAAATACTTTAATGATAAAGTGAATTATAATAAAATAGATTATATTTATTATACTTTTGAATGAGATAAATAATCAAAGAAAATGTTAAAAGTCAACGATCATAACAATTAAAAAACAGAGGGAGTAGCCTCAAATACAAACAATTTCACTTGCTTCAGTGTCCTACTACAGTCAGTTTCTTATTGTAAAGTAACAACCAAAGGTTCACAGGTTGCAGGGTCCATGTCAACTAGGATAGAATAAACATAAAATTAGTTCAAAAAAAAAGTATACCCTTTTGTATGTTCATCCCCCCCCCCCATTCCGTACCAGCACTCCGTGAATAAACTTTGATGATGTACCTAATTTCGTTTCTGAAGGGGTGGCTTTCTGTGACATCCCAAATTTTAAGTCAAGTTTAAAAATACGTAATTCAATTTTTTTTTTCTGACAATCACCCTAATATTTTTACTTCTCCTTCTCATCTCCTCATTTCATAGTTTGAGATAGAAATATGGGTGTTAAGGTCTCCTTGTGTTGATTATCAGAACAAATCATAGTTTAAGATATGTCAACTTCATGATCAGACAGTTTCAACAAAGTAGTGGTGGTCATCTAAGAATTTCTTCATTTTCTTAACAAGAAAAGTAAGTCCCATCAGGCAACCATAGGTAGGTTATCCACGCAGACATATAATTTAATCCAAGTCAATGGTGGCGTGCATTACATAGTAAAAGGCTTCCCATACATAATAAAAGGTTTCTTAAGTACTTCCTTTTTTTTACTAGCTAGTTTCTAAGCTCAAGTTTCTTATTTAGCTTAGAAACTTGAGCATATGAAAAAAAAAACTTTAGAAACTTTCAAGGTCTGCATTGAGTCGAATCTGTGTGCCCATAAATTTAAAAACTAAACTGTGCTCTGAATCCGGACAGAGATGACTTTCAACAAAACATGGGAATAGGTCACTAGGGATCAAATTTCAACTTCCATTTTGCGCCACAACATAAGATTTTTTTTCCAAATTATTTAAATCGCTACTAAGCAATAGATTTACATTTGGTTTAGTTGGTCTTATTTGCAACAAATTACAAGTTCCTTTAATTATATGCTTAGAGTTTTCCAATTTAGAAATTCAGAGAAGAGAGAAATCGCATTGCTCTTTTTTTTTTTTAATCGCGTTGCTATTGTTGGAGTCTTGGAGACATGGAAGGCACTGTGCAGGTTTCAGAATCCAGAAAAAAAGCGACACGATTGCCAATGGGCCTCCTAAGTCCTACTAACATCGTAACGGCCACCTATCATACTGTGTCTCAGATGGGCCGTTTCCTTATCTTTCCAAGGCCTAATATTTGTAGGCTGAAAGCTCAAGGCCCAAATCACATGCCCGCTTCCACTTCCATTGAACAGCCCTGGGCCCTGGCCCTATGCGGCGTCGGCGAGACAGACGGTGCTCACTCTGCTTCTCGCACGCGGCGGTGCGCGTCTCCGGCGGCTACGGAGAGGAAGAAGCCGCGACGCATGCTCCTGCTCCTCCGAACAATCCTTCCCGGTGATCATATCCTTTCCTCATCCGTAAAATTCCAAAGTCCGATCGGCTCCGGACTTATGGTTTCAGATTCAGATTGCCGATTACTTGCGACTGCTCTGTCTGCGCAATGTAGGGTTCAGTTAATTGTTTGTTCTAACCTCGCAGAATTCTGAATAAACAATACGTTAAGCATGTGAGCCACGACCACCAAACATCATACGGCTTATTATAAGAATACCGCGCAAGAGTGACCACCTGGGATTTAGATGATAATTTTGCAAGGATAGTCCACTCTAAAATCCTCAAAAGTGGGCTTCGCAATAATACTATTTCAACAACTGGCTTCGCTAAAATGTCATTATAATGGTTCACTTTTCTTTCTTTTACCATTGAACCGTATTTTAACAGGTTTAACTCTATTGAGAGACATAAAAAGACTGAACTGCCCTCACACATCTCCTTTGCCTATATATACACCATTTTTTCACCACATAACAGCTCCTAAAAAGATAAAACTGCTACTCATATCTACACAAATATTTTTGACGTTGGAGCATAAAAAATTAATAAATCACATACTAAAAGCTAAAGAACACAATATTAAAAAACCACAAAAAATCATATGTTTCCTGTCTGAGAGCACTAACAGACTCGATCACATACTAGGCTCAATTAAACTAAAATTCAGCAAACACGTCAAGCTAAAAACAAAAAGAAACTCGTGGACATGCGCAACTGGATTGCTCAACAGAAGAATCTTGACCATTTTAACAAACAAAAGAATCACACCCACGAGCTGCCAAATTGGCTACCAACCTCTGTAACTCAAGCACGATGTTGAATCAGTAGAAGGAAAATCCGTTATTCAGCTCTCGTACGTATACTAGAGAGTCTTTAACTTTTTCAGCGCAGATGCGAGGGCAAACAAGCAAATACATATCTTTTCTTCCACTGGAGGCAGGATTCAGGAACGGGTACAAAGCATAACAGGCTCAGCAATCAGAAAGGAGAAGGGGGAGCAAAAATCGAAGGCCTAATGCAATGAAGGACCGAGTTTTCTTACCAGTGAGAATCTGACGGGCCCCAAATGAAAGGGTCAACAGTTCGGAAGGATCCGGCGGCTCGTCAGACAAGAATCCTCAACTTGGAAGAAGCTCGATCTATCTCCCTAATGACTGGTGAGAGCGGTGATGACTGGGGGCTTCCCTTCCCTTTATAGCAGTCGTGGCGTGGAGGTGGGCTCGTGGGCGTGCAACAAAGAAAGAAGAGTGATGAGTGAGTGAGGCAGGCAGCTGTCGATGGGGATCGGATTTAAGGTAGAGCTTGGCGGCGAGGAGGAAGAAGATAGGGGAGAGCGCGGGCGCTTCCATAGGCGAGGACGGCGCGACCGCGAGCGGTCCGACGGCATCCGGCTCCCGGCGAGGCGACGGGCGGGCGGCTGGCTCTCGGCAAGGAGATGGAGCGCCGGGGCGGCGCGGCGACGACCAGGACGGCGCGACCGCGAGCGGGCGGCTCCCGGTGAGGCGACCGGAGGCAGCGATGCCGGCGAGAGCGAGCAGGCCGGCGAATGGCCCGCGGCGGGGCGGTGCCGCGGTGGCTGTCCGACTGAGCAGGGAGCGCACGAAGCAAGGATGAGGAAACGAAGGGGCATTTTAGTCTTTGCTCTGCTTGATAGACTGTTAACAACTAGTAATTGTGCTTAGCATCTAATCAATGGTAAACGAAAGGAAAGTGAACTATTTTAATGGTATTTCAGAAGTCACTGTTGAAATGGTATTATTGTGAAGCCGATTTTTAAGTACGGTATAATTGTAAAATTCTCAAAAATGGAGTGGTCTTTTACAATGAATTGGATCCGCAATTCTCTGTAACTTGTCTGGACGATGATCTGCACCGATATGTGGGAAGTGCAGATTTGTTGATCTGTCAGTTATAGCAGGGACAGACAGGAAGGTCCACTGGTTCAGGCAGATGATTACACCGTGTGCTACAAGGGACAGGGATGCACCGTGAAGAGCTTTTATCGCTTTTATTTTATCTAAGAGAGTAATTTTTTTTTTACTGATGTTGTTGTCAACGCGTGTCACTTCACATGTTTCACGGTGACGATTAGCCGCGGTCAAGTTAAGGATATCAGCAGTTCTGGATCTACTCAGTTTTCATTCACGTATCTTCCCAATCAGCATCAAGTATCAGCAGTCATTTTCCATTCACGACATTGCATCGATGTTGAAGTTTGTGTTCAACACTGGGTGGGTTATCTTGCTAGATAAGACTGCAAAAAATTTCGAGGCCGAGATTTCAGTGACCTTTTTCCCGTCCTTGTCACCAATCAAAGGCAACTGTATGGTTACATCTTTGATGAACATGAAGCGAAGTGTTGAGAATTCAAAAACGCAAAGCATTCTTCTGCGCAGTCCTCTCTTATCCCCGTTGATGGGTCCTCAGGTACTGAATTGGATTTGCTATCATTGACTTGATACTTGTCCCAATCAGGGTGGCCCTACAGTTTGTTGTCACAACTTTATGATGGACCATGCATAGCATTATGGTAGCCTTGTAATGTAGTAGCTCAAATGTCGATCTTATCCACTGACATTATATCATTTTTGTACCAAAAAGAGTAAAGGAGGAAAGTAAAGGATTAGAAAAAGTACTCCATTCACCCAACCCATATTATTGGTATATTCAGTGACAAGTGGAGTTATGGGTAGCTGTGGATATGTGATGCTATTAGGATCTACTCATGTTGATTGGATATGAACAATTTTCAAGCATCTGATCATGATTACAGATCACAAGAAATCTGTCTAGTATGCCTTTCCTTGTTTTATTTTATTGTCTTAAGCTGTGGTCCCTGAGACCTAACACTTGGCTAATATCTGTATGCCAGATGCCTTCGTTGTAGATGCTCCATGTTCATCAACAATAATAGCACATGGTTACATGGGTTTACAGCATGTGTGAAGCTACTCATGTGGGGGTGTATTCAAAGTAAACATGGTGGCTGCATTGGTTCAGGTTCAGTACCTTGTTGCTGAAATGTCCATGCCCAAGCTGAGTTGGTTCTTTCCTGCCACTTTGAGCAGTCTATAGCGAATTGGGGATCATGAAGCAGGCCAGTGATGAGCAGGTGGTGACAGCCATCGTGGACAAAATGCTGGAAGAATGAAGTCACATCAGGAAATTAGCGCATGAACTAACACAAACGGGTGGTATTCTTTTTTCAGACGGCAACTGACATCTTGTCTGTTTGCAGCTGGTACGAAGGATGGTGTGTAAATCAGGGAATCAGAGTTTGAAGTTGAAATGTTGATTGTTATGATGTCTGTATTAGAGTCTAGAGTTTTGTCCATGAAACCATTAGGACAACTGCCTCCTTTTGATATATGACGACGGCTAGGACGTGGCGCCGCATTTTTGGAGCTGTGGGAGTGCTCTGCAAGGGAGTATCTTCTAAAATCCTGTAATCACGATTATTGTATTGTATCTTTGAAACCTCGTTTTCTTGCTTAAATGAAAGAACAGTGTCCCTGCTCCCTTTAGAAAAAAAAAATGTGGCTTACGATGCCTAAAGCCACGAATCAGTTTGCAATTTTTCTGCGGATTTCTTAGTCCAATTTCTGTTAACACAAGCCTCAAGTTCATAGGTCTTCTGGCTTGTTTTTTTCTGATCAAATCATTTGCTTACTCTTCAGATATGACTTCCAGGACACTGCCGCGGCGGCTGGACAGATAAGAATTCACATTCAGGATGGGGCTATCAGGAAATAATTGAAGTTTGGATAAGGAAATTGCGCGAGGCAAGCTGCTGGTAGCAAGGCGGATGCAGTTGCGTGGAGGTTGGAGCATGTGTCTTATCCAACATCAACACCTTATAGGTGTATATTCTATTATTCTTTGCGTGCCCCTATCCGTTCTGTTTGGGTAGCATGTGCTTCTGTATTAAAGAACGGATGCACTCGTTGAATCGTGTGGAACAGAACCTGCTGAATGGGACGAGAGGTCTTAGGCGTTGAAATGTGTCGTCGGATCAGTCTAAAAGCATATCATGATCAGTTAAATAAAAAATACAGATGCCTGTATTTTATCAAGCATGCTACACTTTCTTCTCTACACATCATGCAAGGTTTCTACAGCTAAATTGGATTTGGAATTTTGGACCACTGCCCATCAGTTCGTAATGGAGCTGCTATGCCAACTGGAACCTGGAGATGCACCCTTTTTCTTTGCAAGGGGAACGTGCAGAAAAGCGCCCTAGAGGATATATCACAGAAGAAACTAGGCTTAGTTGGCTTTTTTTTTTGGTGATGGATAAGCTTGCACGCTGTTGGTAAAGCCAGCATGTTGCCCTTTGCTTTGAAGTGTACTCCCTCTGTCCTCAATTATTTTAGAGTATGCAAATTTTTTTTTATTTGTCATTCTCGTTTTTTAATATAGCTTTTTTTATTTTTAATATATTTCTATTTTTATCTTTTTTTTTCTAATCACTTTCTCATTTTCAGCAGAGAGATCTAAAAGCGACAAGTAAAAGAGGACAAGTGAGTAGCTCAAACCCTTGTGCGATCTAATTAGAGATGCTGCGGTCTGCGGATGAGTGATGATATAGGCGTGGGTTAATGCTTCCTAATCAAGCAAGAGACTTGACTTTCGGTGACCTGTTACGTGACTCTGCGTAGTGAAACAGTATCGACCACTTGAGCTGTCATCAATCCAAAGAAGTTGATATGTCTCTCACCGTCACAATCCTATCCAGCTGCCACCAAGCCCAACTGAAATACTAGCAGTTTGATTGCTACTTGCGTAACAGAGCAGCGTCCGCTGGATCTTTATCAGCTTTCGAATCGAATCAACATCATCACTGTTTAATCGCAGGTAAATTTTCCGTGCACATAAGGTTCAGCTGAGTGTAAATGAGCAGCACAAAATTAGGAATATATTCAAGTATGTAGATCCCAATCTTGAAGAGTGATCCTTCAATAATCAAACCATCTAAGAGCCACTTTGACAGAGATTGTCAGCTCTAGATTTTCAGTAAAATCAGAGAGGTCTGTCAAACATTATTTTTTAAATGAATTGATTTTTGTCTAATTTTTTAAAGCGATTCTTTGAAATAAACTAAGAAACTGAGAGCTAAAATTTTCTTACATTTTGTGAAGTGGTTCTCTTTATTCTAAAATTTTATCTTGATGAATCAAAAGAGAATCAATTTTAGCTACAAAATCATTTCACAAGAGAAGAATCAGAACTGAATTTAAAGAATTAGAGTTCTATCAAAAAGGCCTAAGTGTGCGAGCAGCATTTCAGTCGCATGAGCGCTCTTTATTTTTTTCCATGACACGCGTGAACACTGTTGGAAGCGATGAGAAATCGAGAAGAACTATGCACTCTCGGTGAAGCCGCTGAGGGTTTCGTTAATCGGGATGACATGTCCGGCACTGGGATTTATGGCACCCACTAATCGCTAACCGCCCTATGCCACTGTTGTCGGTGCAGTGTAGCTGGTAGCATGACCTGTCGAAAGCTTTTGGTTGGTGAACGATCTTGTTCGGGTCGCGATAACAGAAATCCGTAGCTATTTCGATGAAACTCGAGATCGGTTTCAGGACAATCAGTGGCACGCCCTGTCCCGCCGCACCGAAAGAGCAATCTTACCCACTCCCTGGCCGGTGCCTGTTTGTACACACGTTTATGCAAAACACCGGTATGTTGGGCAGTCACATCGTGTGGTTTTCATAGTATCCCCAACGTGACAGCTCGTGTCAACATACAAACATTTTCTTGACGGAACACACGCAGGCAATTCGTCAGGAAGCTTTGGTGGTAGCAATAACGATTTGGCTGCGATTCGTTGGCCGTGTACTTGCTTACTCGTCCCCTTCTCCTTCGTCGAAAGCTCAGCTTCACCACCTCTTCTATCTTATCGAAAGGTCGTGGCGTTAGTTTTTTTTTTCTTTTTTTGGAGACTAGTAGGTCGTGGCGTTAGTTAGGAGTTGTTACTCGTCAGTTGATGCGCCTCTTTAAGAGGCACAGCTTTTGCTGTTCGTTAGTGGCTGACTTCAGCGGCGCACTATCTCGTGGATTGTTGCACTGTCAAATGGACGACGGTCAAGATCAAATAAACTAAAATTTATCGTTGTAACATGAACCCACGCCGTGTAAACAACTGAAGCTAGGACCGATAGTAGACTTTACATCCTAGTACTGATTTGCAAGCCGCAGTTGAGATTCAGAGTTGTTCCTGTCCTCTTCTGCATGCTTTTTTTTTTTTTTTGCTTGGATATTCCAAGATGTTGTAAATCTACAAATTTCTAGACATTACAATCTGAAGTGTATAATACTGCATCAAGTAACATAAGATGAGCAATATCGACTTCCCCAATCATCCGCATGAACAGTTCATGATTTTCACCCTTGGACAAGTAATGTCACAGCTCCTCACAGCAGAGCTGTACTCGCACCGTGTACTTGCAGTCTTCCCGGTTCCGCAAGCTGCTTCTCCAGATTTGCTCATCGTTTTCAACGGCTTTTTGGAGCAACCGTCCAGGCCGGACAAGTAGGCGCCGGCAAATGTACGGGGTTGCGGTGGTAAAAGGGTTACAACTTCTACCGGCAAAGTGCAACACGGGTTCCCTCGTATCAACGCTATTATTTCTTTTCTTTTCTTTTTCTTTGCTTGCTGCAAAAGTTTTCTTGACCATCAGTAATTTTTCGACGCCTTTCCGTCGATGCTTTCTCTAGGTACTAAAGATAAAATTCACCAAACTGGAATGTAAGTGTAACTTGGATGACTGATTTAGGAAGGGGAACCAAGTTGGTATGATATGTCACGCACATTGTTTGCGAGTAGCTGCGAGGAGTTTGACGTAGAATTTTCGTACTTCCTATGCTACTCTACCAGTTAATCTATTTTTTCTCGAGTAAAATTTATATTTTGTGATCGTCATTAGATACCCATGAGTGATTTCTATTCATTGATTTAGTTTGAGATTATTTAGTTTTGACATGGTTGAAAGGAACAGCAGCACAACGCTAAAAAAAAATATTGGAGACAAAATTTGGGATTTCACTCAAAAGCTCCACGTGCAGTTGGCTTCAAATTTCTTGAGTACAAATGATAAGGCCCCCGGAAAAAAATAAAGGCATCCAATCCCAGGGCTCCACTTGGCCCCTTCGCCTTTTCCCTCCCCTGTTCGGCGCCAACCAAAGCCGAGTGCAGAAGATGCCTCCTCTGCTACTGCCTTCCGCTTCCCATTTCACCATTCCCGCACTCTTCTTGTTCCTCCTTGCTTGTGACCTCGACCAACGGTAAACGCAATTGGTAATCCAAAAGCGAGGAAAAAAGATCGAAGCGCGGCAGGTAAAAGAACCAGAAAACAATCCGAAACCAGGAACGCATTCCCACTCGGCATCAGCAGAGCACAGATATAAGCTCACCATCGCCATCCCTTTCCATCCTCTCCAAGCCTCTTTCCTCTTCCTCCTACTCCTCCTCTCCACTGCCATTGCCTTCTCCAAGAACACACTGAGAGAGAGGTCTACGTAGCTAGGCTAGGCGGCGCCACCATGTCCGGCGGCGTCCGCGCCCTCGCCGTGCTCATGGCATCGGCGGTTCTCGCCGCGGTGACCCCGGCGGCCAATGGCGCCGTGTCGTACGACCACAGGGCGGTGGTCATCAACGGGCAGCGCCGGATCCTCATGTCCGGGTCCATCCACTACCCGCGCAGCACGCCGGAGATGTGGCCGGACCTGATCCAGAAGGCCAAGGACGGCGGGCTGGACGTCATCCAGACCTACGTGTTCTGGAACGGGCACGAGCCGGCCAAGGGCCAGTACTACTTCGGCGACCGCTACGACCTCGTCCGGTTCGTCAAGCTCGTCAAGCAGGCCGGCCTCTACGTCCACCTCCGCATCGGACCATACGTCTGCGCCGAGTGGAACTTCGGGTGCGTGATTCGAGCCTTCCGTTGCTGTTCTTGAATTCTGAGCTTGTGTTTGACATGGATGATTATGATGGTTGATCATCACAGCGGCTTCCCTGTGTGGCTCAAGTATGTTCCCGGCATAAGCTTCAGGACAGACAATGGCCCGTTCAAGGTACAGACACCAACGGCGACAGCCAGCTCCTTCCTCCTCTAATTTATCCTGTTCATCGTCTTTTCAACCATGACCACCTGCACGCAACGTTTTCACTTGGCAATGTCGCAGGCGGCGATGCAGACGTTCGTGGAGAAGATCGTGTCGATGATGAAGTCGGAGGGGCTGTTCGAGTCGCAGGGCGGCCCCATCATCCTCGCTCAGGTGGAGAACGAGTACGGGCCGATGGAGTCGGTGATGGGCGGCGGCGCGAAGCCGTACGCGAACTGGGCCGCCAAGATGGCCGTCGCCACCGGCGCCGGCGTGCCCTGGGTCATGTGCAAGCAGGACGACGCCCCCGACCCCGTGGTGCGTAATAATAAGTCCGCTTCACTGCTCGCCGTGGTTTTGGTTGACCCAATTAGTTGCAGCGAGTTAATCGGCCGCGTTCATGGCTAAGACGGCAGCTAACCACCACTCCGCTTTCTCGTCGGATCCAATGCTACTGTTAGGACATCGCTAGCAGCTCCTTTCCAGCTAGCCAAGCTGCCAACTCTGCAGATTCCTTCATTTTTCCTGTGCTCTAACAATGTTATCTGATGGCGGCAGATCAACACCTGCAACGGATTCTACTGCGACTACTTCACCCCCAACTCCAACAGCAAGCCGACCATGTGGACCGAGGCCTGGACCGGCTGGTATAACTCCTACTAGTGTAAACTTGAATTCATCAGATAATAACAGCAGTTAAATGATGCGACAACAACACACAGGTTCACGGCATTCGGCGGCGCGGTGCCGCACCGACCGGTGGAGGACCTGGCGTTCGCCGTGGCGCGGTTCGTCCAGAAGGGCGGCTCCTTCGTCAACTACTACATGGTGAGCGAATCGTCACTCCCACTCCTCAGTGACAGTGACAGTGAGTTGTGCTGCCATGCTAGTAGGAGTCAGCTAAGCTCAGGCTCAGCTACCCTATGCATGGGACACTCACTGGTAGCCTAGTCACATGAGTTGTTGTGCTTGTGCGGATTGTGATGCTTGACATGTGCTTGAATGTTCCTCAGTACCATGGCGGCACCAATTTCGACCGGACTTCAGGCGGTCCGTTCATCGCCACGAGCTACGACTACGACGCGCCGATCGACGAGTACGGTTTGCTCCGGCAGCCCAAATGGGGTCACCTGAGAGACCTGCACAAGGCCATCAAGCAGGCGGAGCCGGCGCTCGTCTCCGGCGACCCGACCATCCAGTCGATCGGGAACTACGAGAAGGTCGAAATCCTCTCGCATCCCCCGTACGGATTACACTGCACTGATCACATTCTCAGACTTGCTCAAAAAAGAAAAAAAAATGGAACTCGGTTTCAGGCGTACGTGTACAAGTCGAGCACCGGCGCGTGCGCGGCGTTCCTGTCCAACTACAAAACCAACGCGGCGGCGCGGGTTGTGTTCAACGGGCGGCGCTACGACCTGCCGGCCTGGTCCATCAGTATCCTCCCCGACTGCAAGACCGCCGTGTTCAACACCGCGACGGTGAAGGAGCCGTCGGCGCCGGCGAAGATGAACCCCGTGGGCGGGTTCTCGTGGCAGTCTTACAGCGAGGCGACCAACGCCCTCGACGACCGCGCCTTCACCAAGGACGGCCTCGTCGAGCAGCTCAGCATGACGTGGGACAAGTCCGACTACCTGTGGTACACCACATAGTGAGTCGCTCGATCCTTCCTGGCTGCGAACCCGTCACCACCTGCTCTGTTTCTCTACCATGTTCCGTTCTCTGAACATTATTGTAAATTTGCTGCAGCGTGAACATCGACTCGAACGAGCAGTTCTTGAAGTCCGGCAAGTGGCCGCAGCTCACCGTCTACTCCGCCGGACATTCCATGCAGGTGTTCGTCAACGGCCAATCATACGGTACCTCGTCCTGGCTGAATCTTCCTTCTCTGTTCCCACAGAACCTCGTCTTGAGATTGATCGATCAACTGAAGGAATTGATCGATCCATTGGTGTGTCCCAGGCGCGGTTTATGGCGGCTACGACAGCCCCAAGCTGACGTACAGTGGCTACGTCAAGATGTGGCAGGGCAGCAACAAGATCTCCATCCTGAGTGCAGCAGTTGGCCTCCCTGTAAGAACACCCGAAAACTCTGAACATCTCAATGCGCTACTGTCCTCGTTCAATTAAGAATCTGAAACATGTTATTTCAATTTTGTGGGGCGTCATCGTGACCTGCAGAACCAAGGCACACATTACGAGGCTTGGAACGTCGGCGTGCTTGGCCCGGTGACGCTTTCCGGCCTGAACGAGGGGAAGAGGGACCTCAGCAACCAGAAATGGACGTACCAGGTAAGTACTCTGCCCCTGTTTCTGCTTTACTTTCCTCACTGCGTGACTTATAGTACATCTAGAACCACTAATGATCATCTCGGCGTTTGCAGATCGGCCTGACCGGCGAGTCGCTCGGCGTGCACTCCGCCGCCGGCACGTCGTCCGTCGAGTGGGGCAGCGCGGCGGCGAAGCAGGCACTGACATGGCACAAGGTGAGTGTTTCCATCTAGTGGGCAACTGTCAGATCACTGAATCTTGCAGCTCGAGCTGTTGCTGAATTTGTCGCGATCTTTCCGTCAAGGCCTACTTCAACGCGCCGGCGGGCAACGCTCCGGTGGCCCTGGACATGGGCAGCATGGGGAAGGGCCAGATCTGGGTGAACGGCCACCACATCGGCCGGTACTGGACGTACAAGGCCTCCGGCAGCTGCGGCGGCTGCAGCTACGCGGGGACGTACAGCGAGACCAAGTGCCAGACCAACTGCGGCGACGTCTCCCAGAGATGGTACGTCCGTCTTGCTCCGTTCTTGCAACTACACTCATTTACCCACGGACACCCCTACGATAAATAGATCCTCTGAATTGATCCAACAGCTGCAAACTGAATCCGAGTTCTTGGCTCGCGAATTCCAGGTACCATGTCCCGCGGTCGTGGCTGAACCCGAGCGGCAACCTGCTGGTGGTGCTGGAGGAGTTCGGCGGCGACCTGTCCGGCGTCAAGTTGATGACAAGAACGACATGAGTGGAAAAGAACAGGAGGAGATTGAGATGTGAATAATTTGCAGGGACTTGGGAAGATGAGGAAATGCAGGGATACCAAAAATATTTCTTGCACCATACCCATATATACGGCGTAGATACGGACACGATTGGCGCCCAATACAAGTACGTAGAAAAAGTAGGCGTACTAGTATTGGTACAGTAGTTATTGGATATCTGTTGGAGCCGGTCGTCGGCGCGGTTGCAGGAACTGCACGCACCTCCGGTACGGCCGGCCGGTATACAGTCGCTGTCCATATTACAAGTATTTATTCTGAGCCGTCCATGGCTTTGCTCTGCACTCCACACGAATAATCCACATAGAATTCATTTGTTGTGAGCAATTCTCAGCATTGGTTGTAAATGGACTATTTATTATTCTTGCCATATTGTGTGACTATGAAACGCTATTTTGTGAACGGTATAAGAGGAAATAATCATTCTTTTCCCATATTTTTGTCGCTCCCTTCTTTTGCTGGCCTGAGCATTCCCTTGTCCCCATCGAAATAACGATTCTTTTTGTGTATAGGTAAGGCAGTGAGATTTCTAAGCCAGAAATACAGATAAAGCAAGTCTAAGACTCAATCTGGCTGAAACTGCATTTTGCCAAAGTTTTTTTTTCTACATTCATGTGTTTTGCAGGGTCTCTCTCCTCTTCCTGCGACAGCTTTATTTCAGAAATATCAACAGAAGGATACAAAGGTTGATCCACGAGCAGGGAAAGGATGGAGGACCAGCAAACCACTGGAAACGGTATCCATTCATCTGTGGGACATGGATCATTTGCATTAGGGATCCCTTTGCATTATATCCTCTAGGACTCATCCAGCTCACTGGATCTTTGGACCATATATCCATAAATAAACATTCTCTTGATTCCACTACATTTCGTTGCATACTGCTGGTAGATTTTGGATGGCTCCGGTTGAGCTGAAACCGAGAGAAAAAACCGCCGGTAAAATTCTCAGCGCTCAGCGAGATGGTCCTGTCCGAAGAAGCTGCAATTAGGCAGCAGCAGGTTGGCGATCAAGCGATCTCGGTTGTTGGATCCGAGAGTTGGCGAGCCGTTCCTGTCCTCCATCCAACCACCACGCGCCGCATGCATTTGCAGCTTGCGCTCATGCATCCTCTTATCACGCCTCTAATTTCGCGATGCTGGTCGATGGCACCTCCTGAACAACAATTCATCTGTTTACTGATCAACGAAAACACGCATCCTCCATATTTCCTTTACCTTTTTTTTTCCTTGCCGTTCCTATTCAATATTGTATGAATAGACACGGATCATATCATACTTGTACTAGGAGTAATCCATATGTTATTTTCGGATTCCTCAGTTTGAATTTAATTTTAGCTTCGTTCAAAAAATAGCTTTTTCGTGAGACAAAGCTCCGTTCAAATAAGATGATGACTTTCAACAGTCGGGCGGAAGTGTTGTAAACAGTAAAGTGCCAATATTCATGAGGCCTGTTAACAGAGTGGGCCGTAGCACCAAGTCAAATGCTTTGGGCTCCGTTCGTTTATGGCCTCAAATTGCAGCACGCCTTGTAGGAAACGCCGTTTTTTCACGGCCCTTTTGGCATCCGTAACAAAACGCGGGAACCCACTCGCTCCCGCGCCACGCCGCGGCCATGAAACCAACCACATATGGAGCACTGGTGGTCGCAGTTCCGCCACCTCCTCGCCTCCCTGGCCGCCAATACCGCCACCTTCTCCTCCTCCGGCGGCTGCCCCAGCTCGCCTCTCCCTGGTGCCGACGCTCCCGCTGGCCTCTGCTGAGCTCCGAGCCGCCATCCTGTTGCAGACCCTCCGGCGTGGCCCAGCCCTTCCTCCTGGACCCGCTCCTTCCTCTTGTCCTCCGCCTACCTCCTCGTACCGCTCCTCCTACGCGTCCTCTCCGCTTCGCACGGCCGGTATGACTTCTGGGTCCGGCGCCGCGCACGCCACCTGCTCCACGGATTGCCAGCGGCGGGAGGCGCTCGAGTCGATGCTTTTACTGATGGATTCCATCAGCCGTCGCCGTGGCTAAAGGAAGCTGCGACGCGGGCTCGTCCTGTCCTGCGGTGGCTCCCTCTCGATTGCCGGAGCGTTGTGACAAGCACGATCCATGTGGTTTGTGTCCAAGTGTTGGCATGAATGTGAGTTTCAGAGAGATAGAAAGAGTTGCTACGAGAACCAACACCTGACTAAAGCTATATTGGCAAAATCGTGGTCTACAAGTTATAGTGTTGTGTGGTGAGGTATTTGAAAGCGGACAACTGGTGAGTCTAACTTTATACTCAGATTAGATGATGTTTATATTTTCTTCCTTGAAAGATTTGATACAGATGCTCATATGCATGTGCAGCACTTCAGAATCTTGCTTCTTAAACGTACAGCTCTCGTTAAACAACCATGAAAGACTTTCTCGTATAGAAGAGCTAGTAATTTGTTTATTATGGAAATATTGAATCACAATTAACTTCATTCATTGTCAAAGAATGTCATATTTATAGCCAACATGATTGTTCAGTCAAAGAACAAAGCCTCATGTGATGTAATATTACTTTTGGTACAGGTGAAACAAGAAATTTATTCTTGAAGTTTAACAAGCACTGACAGTATAATACATATTTTTCATGAAGAACTCTCGACTGTTCTTTGATAGCACACACTATTACACGTAAAGTGGTATACACAGAGATGCAGGGTTTCTGAACCACATGAGTTCTTTGCTCTTTGGCTTCCGATATTAATCACTTGAGTACCATCTTTGTAGTTTGGAACCTTGATGCCTTATCTGTGAACTTTGCAGTGGAATATAAATTAAGATAGTCCTGGAAACGATATTGGGTTGGATATGTAAGCTTTGGAGCTGGACAGATTATCGCATCAGAACCTGGGTTGTAGAATGTTGCAATAGATAGGCGACTCCCATCCTTATTGGGAAGCACCCGATGGCAAATGCTCTTATATATTCCATTGCTCACCACTTCAACCTGATCTCCAAGATTTACAAAAATTCTATTGCCTTTTGTAGGTGGAATTGGGATCCACTTACATTCTTTCATGAACTCCAAACCTGGAACCAAGTCATCTTGAAATAAAAGTATTATCCCACCAGCATCAGTGTGTTCCCTAAGTCCCATCACAAGCTCTGGGTGATTGCACCTGGGATACTTTGCCACCTTTATGTTAGGCGCAACACTCGCATTGTGTTGGATGACACTCAGTGTTGGGGGCAACTATCTCCATGTTTCTTACTCACTACAATGCCATGACCAACCTAAGGGGTTGGGGATACATATATATAGGCTTGGTGGGCAGCCAAGCATATGCTAAGATGCTAGTCTAAGATGCTAAAGCATAAAGCTGAAAAGCTAGTCTAAGA
>BCLH01003432.1:6396-30364 GCA_001602315.1 Zoysia pacifica
GCTCGGCACGGGGTCATGGCAGGCTGGGGCGGCTCTCGGAGGCGGCGCGTCGGCGGCTAGGGCGTAAGCTCAGTTGGGATGAGAGCGGGGCCGGGGAGGCAGAGAATTTATAAGGGAGAGGGGCGGCCGAGTTGGGGGCGACGGTTGGGCGATCCCGGTGGGCTCGAAGCTGGCGGGCGACGCGCGGAGAGATCAGCGCAGTGGTTGGGGCTGAGGCGGCGCCGCTAGAGATTGGGGATGACAATGTGGGTCCCATGCGCCGGTGAGAGGAGGGAGAGGCGCGCTGGGTCGCTGGAGAAGTTGGGCTGGCGGGTGGAGAGATGGGCCGCGGGGGTGAGGAGAAAGGGAGGGAGAGAGGGCCTAGGGAAGAGTTATTAGGATTTTCCTTTTATCTCTTTATTTCTTTCTTTAGTTCTTTTGCTTCTTTTTACTCCTATATTTATATAATTGTTAAATTTGCATTGCAACTTTTATTTGGATGAAAAATGAAATGCGATGCAATGGCATGAGATGAAATGCAATCCTAGTATTTTATTTGGAAAAAAAATTTTATTCTACTCTAAATTGTGAAATGCATTTAAAAAATTTGGAATTTTAATATTTTGAAAATGTTGAATTTTAGGCCGTTACATTGTAGGTGTTGATGTGATGGTCTCGTCGATGAACTCCCTGACAGTAGCAGCACCAACGAACACTTGAACCCAGGTGCTAATTGCCTTCCGACATTTTCCAGACGTAACCACATTGACCCACATCATCATGGAGGCTTCCTCGGTAGGTGATGGGACGGAGTAGTAGGCGAGCACGAGATGGCGTGCGAAGCTTTCGGAGACCGCATACGCGAGGTGCTCCCTCGACTCCGAGAAGAGCTTGTCCACCACGCGCTCGGAGAGGGTAACACCGACGTTAGACCCAGGGGAGGAGGGGCCGGACGACCCTACGCCGTGGAGGATCCCTTTGGTAACGGCCTCGGATAGGGCGGAGAGGGACGTGGAGACCTTGGGGGTGGCTACGAGCTTGGCGAGCTGTGCGACGTTGCGGGGAACCTGGTTGGAGTCGGATCGGACGAAGTCGGAGTCTACCAGGGCTGCGACGTCACCTATTGATGGCTAGGGTGAGGGTTGGGGACTGAATGTCACAGGTTGGAAGAACGAAAGGAAGTCTGGGATCTTTGAGAGGATACAAGGGTAGTTTGGTCTTTCTCCATTTTCCAATCATTTTTTTATTCACCTTAACTGGTCCATCCAGATGCCGTCAGAAAAACATGGCTAACGGCAGACTCCTTTGGAAAACGGATGGCTAAAACGCAAAATTTAGAAAATGATGGTTAGATCACAATTGGACCCCAAAATGGTGGCTAAAACGCAATTGTCCCAATTTTTGTTGTCTTTAGTTTGCTCTAGGAATTAATTTCAAACAATGGAAATGCTATGGTCTATGCAGAAAACAAAAAGATCTTTTTAAAAAGTATGTTGATAGAGCATGCAATAATGTATCTTCGTATAAAGTTTCACATCTCCTGCGTGTTTGAGAATTTTTTTTTCACATTGTAGTATGTTTTATGTATTGAGATTAAAAACTTGGAAACACTTTTTAACTGCTATAGTTTGTTGCGGATTAGAGCCACGAATTTGCAGTGTGTTATAGCTAAGGGTGCATTTGGCTGTGTGAAACTTTTCTTTTTTTTTTTGGGAATCAGTTGAAACTATGGCAATGTATACAACAAATTGTTTCCAGAGTGCATTTGTAATAAATGTTTTGATAATTTTGCCCAGCGTAGTGAAACATTTTTTAGGTATTTCACAGCTGAAACACTCTCTTCATTGCCTTCCTCAACTTGAAACTCACCTCACGTTTTCCGCATAGATCCTGATCACTAGGGACTATCTCATTATGTTCTGATAGACGAAATGTGAGGAGATTGATAGCATTCCATTTGGACTGTTTATGACTTATGAGTGTGGGTGTGCTTTATTGGTGCTGAATCGAAGCTTGGGTGTTGTGGCAATTGTGGTAATATCTTATGATTGCCTTGCACTATGTATTATATTCCAAAAGAACTGTACAATGCTACTAGTGTCATATTAGACAATTCAATCCTCCTATACCCTTCATTGAAATTGAATCCATAAACTAGCCAAATGGTTTTAAAGTGATTCCACCTCAGGTTAAGAAACATTTCTGAGGTGAAACTTTAAATTTCTGTTTCTTGGAGAATCTGGAATTGTAGCTAACAGACCATAAAATTGTGTTTTGGAGTGTGTTGGAGACAAGCTACATTTTTGTAGCCTGTCATTGCAATATTTGCCTATGATATTTCTCAATTTAATTCGATGATTCATATCATAGGTTTCTGTTGCTTGGTTTCTGTCCTCTTTGTTAGAGATGTTACATGGTTATGTTGACTTTGCAGCCCAGAAATTCCTAAAACAAGTTTTCATGTGGAGCTCGATGTTTCCAAGGCAACATGGTTATCAAATGACATTGTAATGTTTTCATCAAAGAATGGAGAAATACTTTTACTAACAGTGGTTTACGATGGGCGGTAGGCCACTTATTATTATTATTATTTTTACAAAGCTTGGACTTTGCAGGCATAACTGAGTTGACTGTTTTCTGCTTTCTTTATTTGCAGGACCGTGCAGAGATTGGATCTTATGAAATCAAAAGCATCTGCCCTCAGTTCGGTTAGTTACCTAGACTTTTTGATATCCTTTATTTATTTTTGACCCAACAGATTATGGGTTTCTTTGCATGTTCACTGATCTGTTTGGTGTAGGGTGTGACAACTCTTGGAAAATCATTCTTCTTTCTTGGTAGTCGTCTGGCAGACAGCCTTCTTGTGCAATATTCCTGTGGAGAGCCATCATCTGGTTTGTCTGGTTTTGCTGATGAGGTTAGTTTTGAGATCTCTCTCTTATGTAAATATATTTGCTAAAAGAATTGCCCAGCTCACTTTGAATATGCCACTCTGGAAAACTCAAAGATATACACTCCACTACTTTATGGCCTCTCTCCTATTTGTATGTTATTCTTCTTCATTTCCTTATCGTCAATGTTCCCTGCTCTGCCTTTTATTTTGTAGCCTCTTAGGCTCTGTTTTGTGGTTGTTGTGCTCTGTGCTATGGAGTCTAGATGGTTAAGGAATATTTGCCATTTCTAGTTTAGGATGTTGCTGCAGATCCTAAAAATATACTTCCAACTAAACGAATCACCAAAAAATGAAATAAATATGCACTTTCGAGAAGTCACCACTGTTATGAATATCAATTGCATTTTTTTAACCAACAATATCAATTGTGTTCATCAAGAGGGCTCTAGGCCATTATATATACATGTATCGGTGGTGACAATTATGCACAAAGCCCCTTGAAGAATGGGAAAGTACAAAAAAGTACAACATACCTAACAACCACAATGCCAGATGGAGACTTGAACTAGTGTTTCTGTGTTCCTTTGTGGCTATAAACAAGTGCTGCCATGCACATGCTTGCGGAAGATGCCACTTGTGCTCTTTTTTTCATTTTATATTGTCAACAGAAATTGTGACAAAATGTATGAGCAGTTAAATACGCTACACTAGATGTGTACAGCATACTGGACTAGACACTTTCGCCACCGCTTATAGCACCACGCCTTCCACCACATGTCTAGACTGATATCCTACAGCACTCTCCATATTGTATACACGCAAGGACTCTCCCGATGATCCCTGGACTTGCGATTCCCACAACTAATGACCTAATCGAAATAACTAATCCCAAGCTGAATTCATGCAAGGACCAAAGCTACATGCTAACTCAGAGACATTGTGCACTTTTGCATGATACCATACATGTGTTCAAAATGCAAGACAACAAGATTAATGTAACTAGATTGAACATTTTTAATGGCTCAATCAGTTTTGAGCCATGGGGTTGCTTGTGAAAATCCTGGGCTCCCCCCTAAATGTAAGATGTTCTAGTGGCTGGTGATATGAAATAGATGGTGGACTACTGACCTAGTTGCTAAGAAGGATCTTCTGCATGCGGTGGCATGTCCATTGTGTGATCAGGTGGAGGATGTAAGGAATAATGGATGGATGTATTGATAATGGATTGATGAATACAAAGAGGACCTAGGGTACGTATATATAGGCTAGGGAAGGGTAAACCCTAGACTAACCTATTACAATAATACCCTTGACTATTATATCTCTAACACCTCCCCCCCTTCAAATGCAAGGTATATGTAATAGCGTTGCATTTGAAAGAGATTACATGAAGAACTAAAACTTATGACAAACTAAAATTACATTCAAAAACAAAACTCTTCAAAGTCGTCATAAAGCGGAGCCTTGATGATGCGTCGAGTCAAGCCGAAGAGATATATGGCACTACAGCAAATGGCATGTAGTAAAAAAGAGATGATAAAAGGTACTATTGCAAAAGGCAAGTAGTCATATAAGATGACGTGATGCACTACTGCAGATGGCAAGTAGTGATATAAGATGATGATGACGACGACAACAAGATGGTTGCACCAATAATGAGTGTTAGTGACTCGATGGAATCAACTAACAATAAAAGAAAAAGGCTGACCGACTAGAATGTGGACTCTCACGGCATAGACGAACACAAGAGAATAAAAAGTTTTGGATGTGGACTCGGTGGAAGTAAGACTCTATGGATGAAGTAAAAGCAAAGCTGTGAGAATTAAGAGGGCCAAAAAAATGCCGGGCATGATGATGGCACTCCAGAAGCTCCAGAAATTGCTTGCTCGTCAGGAACTACAGCAGCAACAACAGCACCAGCAGAGCCGCTGGAAGGAAGAGGTGGACCACGTCCATGAGCAGCACGACGAGCACGGAAGGCAGCAAGCTTCTCTGGATACTTGACAAAGCAATCATCTGTACGATGAGAATTGGCCAGACTGAAGCCGAGACTCGTCAGTAATTAAATCAAATAATGCTTGTGCCATGGTCAGAGTTGAGGCATGAAGCAAACGTGAGCGAAGGACTCAAATTCTGACCTCACTCCCATGACAAACCTGTATGTGAAGAACTTCTCAATGAATGTTTGTGTTGTCCACTCAGCAGATTTGCACCGGGGTACCATGGACATCAATGGACCCATCAGACGATCAAAGACGGAATAATACTCATCAATGGACATCACCCTGTTCCAGTATATGAATCTGCTGCATGAGTATGAAGAAGAGCACCACTATCTTGAACATAACGCTTCTACAAGTAAAACCACATGGCTTTGGCTGTCTTAAAGGAAGAAAGACTCATGATCATAGACTGTTTCATGCTCTGGACTATGGTAGCCATCACCTTTCCATCACAGATTTGCCAAGTTTTAATTGCATCAGCATTAGTTCCATTAGCCTTGGGTGTTGGTGGATCATCTGTCAGATGTAAAGCTAAACCAAAACCTCTCAATACAGTTTCAACACAAAAAGCGCACTCTATAGTTCTGACCATCAAGAGTGATGTTGATTGCAATTGCACTGATCTGAGACATTGGATGTTTCAGATACTTGACCAACAACAGATCAGAGAACAATATAGCAGCAAGAACGAGCTGTTACCACCGTGCAGATGAAGAGAGATATCACAACAATTGAAGACGTCGTCCAGCAGCAGTAAGAGGCAGATCAGCCTAGGCAGGTACTTGTCCTGAAGTAGAAGCTGGAGCAGATCCTCACGATTGAAGACATCGTCCAGCAGCAGGAAGAGGCGGACTAGATCTGCTGGATCAGGACAAGGACAAGGGCGCCGGGAGATGGAGGCAACGACGTGGAGCAGCTCCAGCCTCGATGGTGAGGAAGACGGCCACGACGGCTGCTGCGGCGTGGCAACCGGCCGCGACAACAGGGGTCCAGCCGAGATGGCAGCAGATCCAGAGGCCACAGCCGTGAATCGACCGAATCCGGCCGCGATGGCAGCAGATCCAGTGGCAATAGCCGTGGATCGACGGCTTCAACTGCTCGCGCGGATGCAGGAGCACGGGACGCCGAGGATGGGCGGCGCCTCCGACCTGATGCGCGACTGCAGGAGGGGCGATGGCTAGGAGCGGTGGCGCAGGTCGGGGATGCGATGGGGATGAGCGGGGATCGATGGGGATGAGACACCAGGCGGCGCTGCTGTTCGTGGTGGTATGGGGGAGATGAGCAGTGACGTAGTGGAGGGGGGCGGCGGGGATGGGCAGGTGTGGTGGTAGGGAAAAAAAGGGTTAATCTAGCTCTGATTCCATGTTAGGAATAATGGATGGATGTATTGATAATGGATTGATGAATACAAATAGGACCTAGGGTACATATATATAGGCTAGAGAAGGTAAACCCTAGACTAACCTATTACAATAATACCCTTGACTATTATCTCTAACAGAGGAAGCAGTCCAACACTTGTTAATGTCATGCGTTCTTGCTCAGCAACTCTGGTTCAAGCTTCTGTCTTCAATTGGGTTGGCGCACTTGACACCAGGGGCAAGCGAACCTTCATTTGCTGACTGGTGGAGTAAAGTGGAAAAGGCCTTTAGCAAGAATATATAGAAAGGTGTCAATATCAAGAAAGGTGTCAACTCTGAATTTTGGGGGCCTGGTTCCTTTGGAAACATTGGAATGCTTGTCTTCGACAGTTTAGCACCAAACTTCAACAAGGTTCTCAAGTCGTTTAGCAACAAACAACACCTTTGGTGTATGGTTGGGGCTAGCGATCTTCGCTCCCTTAAGTTGGAGAGTGGGTCTAGGTTATAGGTCGTTGGTAGATTCTTCGTTGCATGAAGCTCGTTTGTAATGAAATATCCCCTCATTCCTCGGTCTGGTATGTGATGTGGAGATGATGTTGTAGGACTCCTCTTTTCTTTTATCTTATTATAAAAGATCGCAGGTCTGCACTTAAAAAAAAAGATTAATTTAACTGGATGATTGCCGTGCGTATTGCTGCGGGAATTTCAGGTAGTTTTTGCTGCACTTTAGGGTGAATTAAGCAAATAATTTGAGTTTTATAAAACTGAACTCTTTAGGGGCATAAAATTTTTTAGGAAGCCTAAAAATAATTAATCTTTCTTGACTCCTAAGCCCTAACTGCCCCACTCCATGGAGTTAGGCTTGTTGCTGCACTTTGGGTGAATTAAGCAAATAATTTTAAGTTATATAAAACTGAAATCTAAAGGGGCATAAAATTTTGTAGGAGGATTAAAAAAAAAAATTTAATCTTTCCTGACTCCTAAGTCCGAACTGCCTTACTCCATGGACATTAGGCATGTGTTAGGTAGGAGTCATCTTTGTTCTTTTAGGGGCACGACTATGGCCCTATCTAAGGAGCTTTTCCCTGCTTTTGCTTGTCCAAGCAGTTGGAGAACCAAAAAGCTCCCCTAAACAAGGTTACTTCTTCGACCGTCCAAAAGCCACAAAGCAGACCATCAACTAGAACGTGAGAAGAGTCTAATGAGTCTCTTATTTTGCTTTTCGCAAGATGTCCTCGCAGTCCCGCTCACCTTCCTTGATCCATCGCATTGATAGTGCCGCCCTGCTCTCCCCTTCATCGACGACAGCCACAGCTCCTTGATCTCTCGTCCCTTGAGCTCTCGTGCCATGCAGCCCAAGATGGCCGCCTATCTCCCTCATCTACATCAATGCTGCCCTTCTCCCTAATCCCCATCGTGCTGGTGGGGATTGATGCCAAACAACTTAGGCCTACATGTATCAATGCGGGTGAGCTCATGATAAAGGGGATCGATGCCCAAACGCCCGAGATGGTGATCAGCCCGAGTAAGCTCGGGATGGAGGGGATCCGTATCGGTGAACTTGGAATAGTGGGGCTCGCCCTAGTCGGGCTCAGGTGAGGTGTGAACGATGCCGAGCAATGGTGATAATACTGCCTGGCCTCCCCTCTTTCCGTGGCCATCACCGAGCTGAGTTCCAAAAGCGAGGTACATCAAACACCTTTGCGCTACTACTAAAAAAACACAGCTTTCTGGGCCAGCTCATTGTGCTTCTCCAAAATGCAGATTCTCCTAAAAGTGTAAAAGCAAATACTTCTCCAAATAGGGCTTACATTCTGAGCGGCGGTGTGGTTTCTTGTACAAGCTCTCTATCCTGTACATTCTTCTTGATATAATGATACACTCTCCTCCATACAACAACAACAACAAAGCCTTTTTGTCCCGAACAAGTTGGGTTAGACTAGAGATAAATCCCCCGAGAGACAAAGCACAAAGAATTTTTTTTAATAAAATGACAAAAAGGAAGGGAAAAAGAAGAAAAAAAAGAGAAAAAAGGAGAAACAAAACTGAAAAAGTGAAAAAAAGGAAAAAAGAGGTAAACTGGCAATCAAGGTTATAGCACTTGAATTGCTAGTTTTCACAATCTTCTATCAATAGCTAACTACTTGGTGATATCTCAATCCTTTAGATCTCTTTTCATGGATCTTCATACGTTAAGTTTGTCTTCCTTTGCCTCTCTTCACCTAACAAGGCTGACTTATCATCCCGCTAAGAACCGAAGCCTTCTGCGACCTTTGTTGTATATGTCCGAATCACCACAAACGATATTGCACAAACTTTTCCTCAAATGGTGCCACCCCTAATCTCTCTTATATGTTATCTCCTAGTGTGGCCCCCGTATTTGTATAGTTTTGAGCACCTCCCTTGTTCTTGAAGATTGGTACTAAAATACTCTGCCTTCATTTGTTGGTATCTTGTTTGATTGGACGATAAGGTTGAACAACATAGTGAGCTAAATTATTGCTGTATGTCCAAAATATCTCCACACTTCATTGGGGATCCTCTGGACCCTCGCCCTTCCTTCTTTCATCCTTTTCAAGGCATCTTTTATCTCGGATTCTTGTATCCATCTACAAAGTGCCTGTTTAGGTCTTCAACCGAGATATCCAAATCAATGGATGAGCTCCCACTATTCTCTTTGAAGAGTTTGATGAAATACTCTTGTACTTGATCTCTTTGTCATTTACTAGAAGCCGATATGACTCATCCTTAATGCATTTAATTTTGATTGAGGTCCCTAGTATTCCTCTCTCGGCTTTGGCCATCTTATATATGTCCTCCCATTCTTTCTTGCTAGGTCTTTGGTATAAGGCATTATACATCTGACCCATTCTTAACTCACCGCTGGCTTTGCAGTCTTTTTTTGCTATTTTGTACAGCTCTATGTTGCCTGCGTTCTATCAAGGTGTAAATGCCTAAGAACTTTTTCTTCACTTTGATAGCCTTTTGAACATTTTCGTTCCAGCACCATGTGTCTTGAGCTTCATGCTTGCCTCTAGTCACGCCAAGCTCCTTTGAGGCCACTTTCCTCTTTACCTCCTTTATCTGGGCTTGGAACCAGCTATGTTAAACATAGGCGAAGTTACACACTCTCCTCCATGTCGTCTGTGGCTCATGATTAATACTTTAAAAAAACTTATAAAACAATGAACCGTGAAACATAAAAAACCTCTTGAATTATTCAAAAGGCTATTTGATTTACGACTTCTATCATGAATATATTATTAAACACTCCAAAACATAAAGTAGGAACCTTGTTGCTGCCAAATCAAAATTTTAGGTTTCATGCGACTAAGAACTTGTTGTAATGTGGCCATTAACTACTGGAATATAAGATCATATAGCTAGCACATATATCAAGATAAGGATTTGTGTTTTTTGCTCACATCAGTTAAAAAATGAAAAAAAAAAATTTGCTCGCACAAAAGATTCTATTTTCCTAATCAAGTAGAGTTGTCCCGTTGGATCTCCCCTTTAATGCATCCTGAAAAGGATTTGAGTACAAATAGACTAAATACATCATAAGCAAACATGCATTTGGAGAATAAACCTATTAGAGTTATTCATTGCTTACCCAGAAAATAATATTGTATATCAGAAATGAGGAGAATCCTGATCATATCTGGACTGCATACAAATAAGTAAATGTAATGGGCAGAGCGAGAGGCATACGACAACAAAAAGCAAAGGATTCATCTGTTCCCTGGGTTCTACATTGCTCGTGTAACTGGTCGATGGTGTGCCAACTTTTAGTTACCTGATGGATAAGCTCTCTTGTTGGCGATATGGTGCTGGTGAAAGATGGACGGGTAGATCTTAGGGCAATGTAATCATTTGACGGTTACAAAAAATAGAGATGATGTGGCTCAGTTTGAGAGTAGCTTTATAGTAGTTAATGATCTTTAGATTGGTGGGTTGTGTCGGCATAAGATATATAGATACTATCATCTCCATGTCTGCATTGGCATATGCCAACTTTACCTTGGATAAGGGCTGTGCAACAGAAAGCAAATATATATCTGCTGCTAAAGGTGATGTTACCTTGGCTGTTTGTATATTGTATTGACTGGTCATGTTCTCCATTTGGCCAATTGGGATGCTCACAGATCCAATGTTTTTTGCATTTAGAGTTTGCAATGGCCTCACAATTTCTGCTACTTATACATTCAGGGTAAACAGTGACAGTAGGAGATGCTACTAGAATCTGGCATAACAAATTCATCTTTCTTTACATGGTAGAAATGTCAGTGCAGTAAAAAGAACTTTGGAATGCTTGTTTTTATTGTCAGCCTAGTTTGTATTTTAAAATCCCTGAAAATGTTAGTATGGTCATAGCTGGTTGTTTTGTTAGGTTCTCTAACAAGTTCCGTCACATATGATGCTTTCTGTACATGTTTCGAGCTACGCATTAATCATTTACTGTGCGTATTGTGCCAAGCTTTGGGGAAGTATGTTAAATGTAATCTGTTGCTAGAACTTTGATTACTGATATATAATGACTAATTTGTATTACAGTCTGCTGATACTGATGGTGACCTGCCTTTCTCAAAGCGCTTAAAGAGAACCCCATCTGATGTTTTGCAAGATGTGACCAGTGTGGAAGAACTTTCCTTTCATAATAATAATATGGCATCCAACAGCCTAGATTCAGCACAGGTCTGAATGTTATTTTCAGTTGGATGATTTTTTATCGGTTTACATCTAATTTTTGTAGGGCAGTTTCAATTATTTGATTAGGTTATTTGATTTCTAGCAGTTTCATTATTTGATTAGTGATTTGATTTCTAGTCTTGGCTACGGTTGTGGCTACTTTCTTTTATCGGAAGCAAAGAATGATGAGTTTGCTGCTTCTCAAAGTATTGTAGCTGCTTGACATTTTTTTCCTTTTCCTGTTCCTGATCTTTCACTTGAACTTTACAGAATATCTCATTCATTGTGAGAGATGCTCTGATCAATGTTGGCCCTCTGAAAGATTTTGCATATGGACTAAGAACTAATTCGGATCCCAACGCAGGTGGGATTGCAAAACAAAGCAATTACGAGTTGGTAAGTTGTATGCCATTCTCAACTTTTTATTTTTACTTCTAATAACTCCTATCTTGTTCATTTTTAGGGATTATATTGCCTAATGTCTATACATTGTTTATTACTTATTTTTATAATATACTCCCTCCGTCCTAGAATAAGTATTTTTTAGACTTTTAGACATTAATATATAACTATTCGTCTTATTCAAAAAAATTATTAAAAATATTATTTTTTTCATTGTGGACTGTTTTATTATTAGATATACTTTAAGCATGACTTATTTGTTTTTATATTTTCATAAATTATCTGAATAAGAGAAATTGTCAAATATTAATTTCTAAAAGTAAAAAATTAAAAAATTTAACTTATTTTGGACAGAGGGAGTATATATATATATTCCACATCCTGATCCTATTGGCGTTACAGCCTGCTGCTGAAAGTGCCAGTGGTTTATGGAATTAATACCATCTGATTTTGGGATGCTGTATGCTATATTGATTCATATGATTCCAACGTCAACAAAAAATTAGAAAATAATAAAGACATCAAAATTGTGAAAAGCTTACTGGTGATCACTGATCAGTTTCACTGCAAAAACATTTTTTTTCAGACTGAATCTAATAATTATTGCAATGTGAAACTTGAAAGATGAGCACCATCATATACTACATTGAAATTACGAAGGCAATGATTTATGCTAGCAATGATTGGTTCTTTACCTCTCATTTTACATTTTGGATTTCTAAACTTGTATTCCTAGGGGACCAATGAATAACTAACTCTAGTCTATCCATATCTCTAGCAGCATTAACTTCTGCAATATTTATCTATTTTCTATAATCTGTGGTACATACTGGATATTTACCGCCTGGCAAAAAAAATCTGGTTGATGCTAGCTGCTTTTGGTTGACAAGAGGGTGCTGGTAATATTGCCGTTACTTTATTATAGCCAAATAGGACCAGCACCAATGAGTTCTAATTTTTATGCTAATTGATTGTTCTAGACCGAACGTTTACTTGATTGTAAATAACTAAAACTAACTTAGAGATAATGCTAGCGCTTGCTGTCAACCTGGTCTATTGATCTGCTTGCCTATGTTTTTAAGGCAGTGAGGCGAGGTGCGGCGGTCTGCACCCTTCTAATTGCCTAGGCGATGTCTAGGTGACCATAAGGCGACAAGGCGACGCCATAACAGCCTTAAAAAATAAGGAAATAGGGTAGACAAGGGAAAAAAAGGAAAAAGGAAAAGGAAAAAAGAAAAGAGAAAGGCCCATTAAGCAGGCCCATATGATATCTCTTTAGTCAGTTGATCCTCCCCGTGCCCTACCCGACTCTCTCCCTGGTAGGCGTCGTCGCCGCTCCTCCCCTGGTGGACATCGCCGCCACTCCTCCCCTGGGGATGGTGCCCAGCAGGTGCTCCTTGCCCCTCTTCTCCGTTGCTTCCGCTCCTCCTCCCTCTTCCCCCATGGCTGCTCCTCTAGATCAGTGGCCGACCCCTGTTTCCCTGTATTTTTGGTAAGGCGACGAGGATGCCGTGGGTCCTCTGACCGCCTGGATGCCATGACGTTGCTGTGGGGTCAACTAGGTGACGCCTTGAAAACATAGCTGCTTGCTGCTCAAAGCTCATGAAATATACTGTGTTGTATATTCTGAATGAATGCGTGCTAACCATTTTACTTGGTTGGCATTGTATTAGAATTTAGAGTTATACATTTGGTTATAGTTTTTGTCCGTCGAATCTCTTATTCTCTTTTGCCTTTTGTAGAACCATGTACTGAAGCTCAAATAATATGTTAATCCTTATCTCTTATTAGGCATACATGTTTTATTGTTCATCATTTCAGTTTCATCAGTTACCATGGTTTTGGTTATTTCAGGTGTGTTGTTCTGGTCATGGAAAGAATGGAACACTTTCTGCTCTTCAACAATCTATTCGCCCAGACTTAATTACGGAGGTGCATTTTATTTTTGCTAGATTTAATCACTTCCTCACAACTTGAAATCGGATGAAATGTTTATATCAACTTCTTCAACAAGCCATCTTGGCTCAAAACAAATAAGAAATTCTGCTAGTGAATATCTCTTTCACTCCATCCCCATCCTGCACTTATTCACTGTTTGCACCATTGCTTCCACTTCTACTTCATGATGATATTGGTGGGGGATGAATGTGTCAATAATTTTTGCGTTTGGTAGCCTGGATGAAGCTTGATGGGTTTGTCCCATCCACTTTTTTTTAGCTATTTGGTTCACTGTCAAGCTGTTGAAGTCGTCCAGAATATTCTCGATAGATGCTAAATGGAGTTGTCAAGAATTTTTGTTTGGATGAAGTCATCTACATTGTTTAAACATCTGTGCGAGTAATATGATTAATGATAATTAACTTATTTTATTGTTAATTAGTATTTATTGATATAAGATTATATTTGATAAGTAATAATAGATCTATTTTTGTTTAATTGGTAAAATAATTGTAGTATATTTTTTATGTTAACATATTTTTTATGATTATTCATTTCTACAATAGTGTTAATATTGATAAATATTAATACATGATAAAACTATATAATTATTTATTGCTAGTAAGTAGTTGATTATCCTCATCTAGACACATCCAGTCAAGCAAACAAAAAATAGAACATCCCATCGAGCCTATTAAACAGTCAGCATGGATGGTTTCATCCAAAAAAATTATGGGTAGGATGATCCCATCTAACCTTGTTCTGTAACCAAATGGACCCTGCACAACTGAGAGTCGAGCATTTTAGTTAGATCAAGAACTAGTAGTGCACAACTGAGTAGTGCACAACTGAGAGTGACCATTTTAGTTAGATCAAAAACTAGTAGCATCATCATGTTTGGTAGAAAACTGTGTTCTCTGTAAAAGGAGAAGGAATGTTTGATAGTAGTGAAGAATTTGTGTAGCTGAAATAGAAGGATATGATGAAGATTTGAGCTGTTGCCATAGACTAAGAGGGCCCTGCTTATTGTTCTCAATGCCTCAGTGATCATGTGCACATGTGCTTAATGGTTGCTTTTGTGTAAATAATGGGAGGGTTTGACTTGACTATTGGTGATTTAGATATTGGTATTGCAACCAGGCTCCGACAGTGAGGGTTTATTTGTTTCGGGCCAGGCCCAGGTGCTCAAACTCCAGCACCTGAGACTGCTGCCTGCCTCAGACAACAGTTTGAGGGTGGGAAGCAAGCGAGCCCTAAGTGTCTACTTGGAAAAAAATGTAGAATGTGATTAAGAATTGGCTAATTCCTTGTCAGCCATTGAAAAAAAATTGGATTCCTTATTAGCCATCGCAAAGTTTGAATTTCCGTATTAGCCATTCAATTTAACTTTTGTTCCTTAGTGACCACTATGGTCATTTTTGTTCCTATAATGCCCTTACATGTTGCAAACCAAACTTAAATTGTGAGCATCGTAATTTCTTAAATAATTTTGTTTCAATTCCTTTAGTAATTTTTTCTCATTCAGTAATTTTGTATCAATTCCTCGAGTAATTATGTTTTGATTGCTTTAATAATTTTGTTTCAGTCAGTAATTTCATTTCGGTTTTGTTAACAGAACAAATTTTGAAAATTACCAAATGAACCGAAACAAAAATTACTGAATGAGATATAATTACTGAGGGAACAAAAAATTTATTGAAAGAATCAAAATAAAATTACTGAATAAAACTAAAATAAAATTATTGAAGGAATCAAAAAAAAATTACTTGAGCAATTGATACAAAATTACTGAATGAGAAAAATTACTAAAGGAATTGAAACAAAATTATTGAAAAATTACGGTGCTCACAATTTATGTTTGACTTGCAACATGTAAGGGCATTTTAGGAACAAATGTGACCATAGTGGTCACTAAGGAACAAAAGTTAAAATGGATGGGTAATAGGGAAATTCAAATTTTGCGATGGCTAATAAGGAACTAAAACTTTTTTCAATGGCTGATAAGGAATTAACCCTTAAGAATTAGGGAGTAGATTTGGTAGGAAAGCTAGAAGAGAATTAATTGCCGACTTTACCAAATTGAGTTATATGGGAGGGCGCGCGGGGGGGGGGGGGGGGGGGGATTAGTAATAGAGATAAGTTATTTGGTGACTTCTATATCGTTCTTTTTTCCAATAAATATTTCTGTTTGGTATTAATGATACTTATGTTTATTCCTGAAACTTGTCTAGGTGGAATTACCAAGTTGCACAGGTATTTGGACAGTCTACTATAAGAGTTGTCGTGGAAATACAACGGAAGATAATGAATATCATGCTTATTTGATAATAAGCCTAGAAAGCCGGACAATGGTAATTTGATTTTGTTCATTCTCGTTGGGGCTATATTGAAGTATTGTTTAGAATCTTTATGTTATTATCTAGGACTCAAGTGGAACTAAATATAAGAGTAGTGTAACTAAAGATAAGAGTAGATTAAGTATCTATAAAATATTTGAAGCTTTTTAGATTTTAGTCGGCTGTGGTCTTTATAGACCTTTTTTATTTAAAAAGCTAGGCCCATGTTTGGTCTGGCCAAACCAAAATCCTGAAGAACAGGACTGGTCCAGATCATAACCACTGGGGTTTTTTGCCATGAAAACCCTTAGAAGCGATGAATAATCTCTTCATTCTGTTAAATTTACTGAGATTTTTTTCCAAGAACGCAGCAGAGCTGTGCTTCAATATATTAAGAAGGACCCGGGGGAGGGGGGGGGTGCAGTCAAGTAGATTACCCCACGAGCCCTTGCCATCATCCACTGCCACCGTTCTCTAGCCATGATCAAGGTCCCAGCCGAACTGGGATTTATTAAGAATATGAATTGTATTCATTAGATTCATTGTGTACAATGAGGGCAAGGGCTACATAGCTCAGCTAGAGAAGGGAAACCTAGACTGTAAGATTATAAGAATACCATTTACTATTAAACCCTTAACACCCCCTCAAATGCAAGGCGTATGTAATACCGTTGCATTTGAAAGAGTTATCATATGTATGGTTTCGTGGTGGTGATATGAAAGGAATGTCCTTAATCAAATAGAGAGGGATAACAAAACAGAGTTATGACTAACACTATAAACACTATAAAGATCAAGATAATAATATGTTCCACCGTTGAATGAACAGCAGCCAGGGATGAATATTGATATCGATGGAGAACACTACCAGGGACAAACAGTGTCTATGTTGGATAAAACAATAACCAGCGAGTGAACGGTACGGCCAGCAGTTGAGCAGTACACCACCAATGTATGAACAGTAGCCACCGGTGGCTGGGAGTTGGAACATATTAGATGGATTTTGTACAATGAGGGCCAAGGGGTACATATATATAGGCTAGAGAAGGGAAACCCTAGACTACAAGATTACAAGAATACCCTTTGACTGTTATACCAAACATTTAAATGATGGCTTTTCAGAGTGTTTACAGCCACTAGGAAGCTCTCTACACAACTATGTGTAATTAATTGACTTGCATCTTCGTGACGGTTGTTGCATTTCAGAAGTTACTAAAACGTCTTGAAACGTCTGTACTGCCTTGATATCTTTTCTTCTGAATGGAGTCTTTACACATAAACTATCATCATTAAATTAAATTAAAGGTCCTAATATGCCAGATGCCACTTAATAACTGCATCATTCACTATAGGCCATTCATTTTGAGGTTGACCTATGGGCCCTGGAACATTTTTTTTCTCTCGAATACGCTGGGCCCTGGAACATCAATAGTGTATGGTTAACATAGAAGTTACTAAGTGCCAGATAGCAAATTGCCCCTACATTGGAATGATTATTTTTATCCCTAGCTAGAGATATGTAACATTACCTGCATTCTGTATACTAATGGGCCTCTCTGCCTTGTATGGATTCTAAGTGGATGAAGTTCAACTTACTCCCTTCAAGTATATCCAAAGTCCGGACTCCGGATAACCCTTTAAACTATGTTTTGGTTCATTTTAGACCCACAAAATGCCATTTTGTTTCAATTTAACGCCGAATACAATTTGCCTTTTTTTATTTCTCCATACACAAGTGTAATCTTAAGATGAAGCTTTAAAAGATGATAAAGCACATCATAACATATGTTAGAAAAATATGTTATAATTTTTATCATTATTTTCATTCAATTTTGTATCCCAAGGATTAATTTACTATTAAATATCCTTCCGCATAAAAATATTAATAAAAAATACAATTATTTTTTAACATGTGTTATGATGTGATTTATCATCTCGTAAAGTTTGATCTTAAGATTATGCTTATGTATATAAAAACAAAATAGACAAATTATATTAGGGGATAAATTGAACCAAAATGGCATTTTGTGGGGGGTAAACTGAACCAAAACAGTTTAGTGGGTTATACGGACTTTGGCTATACTTGAGGGAGTAAGGTGGGCTTTTTCCTTTCTAAAACAAGTACTCCTATTTCATATTTCACAATGTGGTAGGGGTGCGTTGTGTCAATGAGCTAAAGTTTTGCAGCTTGATTTGGGGGATAATTGATTTACTTTTTAATGGATATATGGTTTCTTTTGGGCTTGATCGCCAACTCTCTTTACTTTTTTTTTTATCTTAAAATATTGTATGATTATAATTAGGCTTGATGCTCATTTTTCGTTTGACAAATCACTAAGTGCACACCATTTTTGTGTTACATAGGTACTTCAGACTGGTGAGGATCTGGGAGAAGTTACTGAAACAGTTGACTATAATGTTCAGGCAAGCACAATTGCTGCTGGTAACTTGTTTGGGAGGTATGCCACTACAACCTTTATTATTTTGTTTTGGAATAACTTTTTGCCTGCTGTTGCGATTTTGCATAATCCTTTATCATGTCTTGCAAACCTGTGATTTCTATCTCTAACTAAATGCTCAACTGAGGTTGTGTACAACAACCTTAACCACACAAGCTTTGGCTGGGTTTATCCCAATCTAATGATCCAGATGGACCATGTTTTTTGTTGTAAGGGTAAATAAGAATTGTCTTTGCCTAGCAGTTTCTATCATACCTTAAAGAAGGTTTGGTATTAATTGTCATGGGTACATTACTTTAACTTATGATAACAATCGGCATATTTTGTTGGTATCCAGGATGTTATATTTAGAGATTGTCTAACTAATTTGTTCCAATATCAATAACGTGTGTTTGGCAAACTGCAGCCTCCTCGCCCTCTTCATATTGCTCATATTTTATTTACGTATACACTTGTATGAACTGCAAAGAAGACTAATGTAGGAGCTAGGCATTGTAAATAAGTAAAAATGGGACCCAATGTAGAAATTGTCTTCTAGAAAAGGCTTTGTTGTTGTTGTTGGCACCCAAACTCAGATCTAAGCAGACTTCAACTTGTGTGGTCTCATTGTACATTCACACCCTCGACAACCTTAGTTCCTAGTAGATAGCTTCTTAGAGCGCAGAGAGTGCTTCTTGTTATTTGACTTGTTCGGCGACTACTCCCTCTGTTCCTAAATCGATGCAACTTTTGAACTCCTTGATCTTGCCAATGTCCTCAAACATCAGGTCCAAGCAGGCAGCACAAGGTGTCCAAAACAGATGGGGGATCCTATCCATGAGAATCCTCCCTGCTGCCTTGAAGTTGGCTCCATTATCAGTCACAACTTGAACCACATTTTCCTTCCCAACCTTGTCAATTTGCTTCTCCAACAAATCAGCCAACATCTGAGCATTTGCTACCTCACTAGAAGCATCAACAGAATCTAAGGAGGCCCCTGCTGGACTATTGACAAGAAAATTGATGAGATGGCGATGGCTTGTATCTGTCCAGCCATCAGACATAAGTGTGCAGCCATATTCCTTCCAAGCATCCTCATGCTTCTTCCTCAAATTTGTTGTCCTATTAACAGCTCTTTCAAGCACCGGATTTCTCATGTCATGGTATGATGGTGAGCGGAATCCAGGACTATATTGCCCAATAGACTCTACCAAAATCTCCCAACTTCGTGACTTAATAGCATGCAATGGTAAATCATTTTCAAAAAAGAAATCACCAATATGATCCTCAACAATCAGCTGAGCCTCTTTATCCTTCTTTGTGCAGCGTTCAAGAGTGGATTGAGAATGTTTTAATTTGTACCTCTCTGCAACTACCTCTTCTGGTGTCTTGCAAAGCATAGAGCTTACTGATTTGGAGTTCTTTTTAGTTGTTGTCGCTGTTGCTAGTTTTGGTGGTGCCTGAACAACAAATGAAGTAATGGCAGCTTGAGCAATTCTCCTATTTGCTTGCTTAATCTTTGTCCCAGAACTTGGTACAGGTTGAGGTTCTGCATCTTCATTTGCCTCTTCCTCAGCCATATCCACAAGTACAGTCCTTGAATTCTTTCTCAAGTAAGCATGCATCTCCTTAGAAACAATTTCAGAAACCTTTGCACACTTAACTGTATCCCTAAACCCTCCAGCAAGGTGTTGCTTGAACTTTTTTATTCCTGAAGGAATCACCTTACAAAAGATGCACCGCACAAAATCCTTCTTCATAGGATCTGGCCACCACCCATATTTCCATCCTAGGTCTTGGGACCTTGCCTTCCTCTTGGGATCAATAGCTTCAGCAGCAAGATCTACTGGTAGTGCTGCTATAGCCTTCTCAGCTAGAGCTGAAGCATCTGGAGCAGTCGAGGAAGCTGAGGCAGCATCACCTGATGCAGCTGAGGATGCTGTAGCATTCATAGGAGGGTCAGGCTCAGGCATTATCACTTCTACTATTGCTCGACGACGCCGTTCATCATCTGCCAACACACCACACTGACCAGCAAATTAGCAATAGAGAAAAAATAGCAAGTGCACCACTGAAAATGGCAACATTGGATGAGCACTGAGCAGCAAGAGAACTCACCATCGGTTGAGGAGGAACTCATGCCGAACAGCCAAAGGAGCAATCAACAGAAGTGCAGGAAGATCCTTGGCTGAAGAGGGGGGTGGGGCGAGGGAGAGGAAGAGGGAGAGGGAGAGTCGAGCTGCAGCTGGAAGTGGAGGCGGTTGCCTGGAGTGGAAGAGTGGAGCACGTGCGGGCTGTTCGGTGAGGAATCATAATATATGAAACCCTAGTGGGCTAAGGCACTCCAGCCCAATAAAACAGCCCAAAGATTTACTTACACTTTTCTGGTCATCCTCCTTATTTCTGGACTAGTCGACGGTTAGTCGCGATTAGTCGGATGACCGATCGATTAGTCGACCAGATCGAGTCGATCTCCCTAGTCGAGCACAGGAAACCGATTAGGCCGACTAATCACGATTAATCGCGATTAGTCAGACGACTTGAAAACACTGGTCGTTGTTGAATCAACATTAACTTTGACCATTCGTCTTATTCAAT
The DNA here is from genome assembly GCA_001602315.1 of Zoysia pacifica. Taxonomy (NCBI): domain Eukaryota; kingdom Viridiplantae; phylum Streptophyta; class Magnoliopsida; order Poales; family Poaceae; genus Zoysia; species Zoysia pacifica. Next base: position 27,034 of record BCLH01003432.1, read on the forward strand.
TTTTTTAATAAATATCATATATTTTATTATAATTTGATTTATCATTAGGGCTTGTTTGGGTTCTCGAATTGGTCCGAATTGAAACCGTTTCCAGGGGCAGACCTGTTTGGCTGTGGTATGGAAATGAATTTGTGATTCAGCCCATTTCCAGTTGCTAATAGATAGACTCAAATAAAATTCCAACCCTAACAGAAGGAAACGCTTAGAATCTCTCCGTCCCATATCGTGCTTGCCCGCGATGACAGCTCACTCGAGGTCATGGGTCGCCCTATCGCCGCGCCACTTCACCGTCCTAGTTCACAGCTTCGCGCCTGTCTCTGCTCCTCTACCTACCTCTGCAACGCCACTCTGCATAGGTGGCGGCGCAGGCGTCATGGAGGTGGAGGTCGAAGCTGTCAGTCTCGACGACGTCAGCTCGAGAGAACATGAAGGGCGCAGCCATGGCGAGGTCATAGCACGGCACGAGCAGCGGCACCACGGTCTTGAGCGTCTCATCGCCAAACACGCCGCACAGGGACCAGTATCCGTTGCTCCGTGAGCCGCAGAAATGCTTGGCTCCTGACGCTCGACCACGAACGCAAGCGCCTGGGTCACCTGCTTCCTTCCGCAGCCTGGCATCGAGCAGCGCGAGTGCCGTGGTGGCCAAGAACGCGTCCTTTGCTCCCACGCTGCAGCTGCATCCGTCGATTCTGGCCAGTAGCAGCAGACAGGAGCGCATCCTGTTTACTTTCATTCAGATTCTTGAATCATCCTACCTAAATAACAATTTGATTTTGATTCCAAAAATTTAATTCTTAGGACCGCCAAACAAGAAAAATGGAATTGAATCCTTCTCCAGCTGATTCAATTCTAGACAATTCAATTTCATAGAATTTGATTCATAGAAATTGATTCAATTCTATGGCACTAAGCGGGCCCTTAGAGTTATTTGAATCACAACATCAAATTTTACACATTTGAACAAACTTTTTGAATAGGATGAATGGTCAAAGTTCATGTTAGAAGTCAATGGCAAGATCAATTTAAAAACGGAGAGAGTATATTACAATGACCTTCACTATTATACCCCCTTAACAGAAGTAAAGCAGCTGCCCATTGAAAGGATGACATAATGGTGGGTATTAGTTTTGGAATGAATACTTATGAAGCTAACAGTGGTTTGGATGGTTGTATGTATGCATGGTGAGGATGCAGCAGCTGGTTTTGACAGATGGGTGGTGAGCGACAGAGAGAGACTTGGTGTTCTGGATATCATATATCACGGGATGGTTCATAACCATTCAGCTACCCAGGACTTGATATATGGAACCAAAAGTTGGAAGAGAACTTTAACTTGACTACTATGAAAATATAATATTATTTCTAGACACTTAAGAATTTGATACAAAATTTGCTTTTACTACAACTATACTAGTATGATCAAAAGGTACCTCTGAGTTGAGTTGTTCAGTACTACGGATTAATCAAAAATGTAACTCCATTTGAAAATTAATATGATCCCCAACATGGCACTTTGATCAATAATTTCTGTAAAAATGTGTTGTTCCAAACAAAATGAATCATACATTTTAAAGTAGTCATGATGAATCTAGCAATATTGACCTTACGTTATCCAATCTATATAATACCTTGTCAGTATTTTCAAATGCAAAGTCCTAAATGGATGGTCAATGTTACAAAGTGTTGACGTAGGACAGATCCAGATGGACTTTTAGTAGTTGTCAGGCATGATTTGCTTTCTAGTCATCACATTAGCTTTATGAGCTTTACGTGTTTTGTATAAGGCTTCAGAGCCTATAAATAGAGGCGAACCCTCAAGATGTTCTACTTTAGATATTGAATTTGATATATCCTAAAGGTATGGGTTGGCATATCAATGCATTTGGATTGTGCACCCTTAGGTCTATAAGGATATCTAGCTCAGCATTTTGAAGCAGTCCCTTCAAAACTTTGTTCTGTTTCTACCTGTCAGCACATAAACCATTTTTCTTTTAAAAAAAAAAAACATTTGTAGCAGCAGTGTGGAGCTGTTCCTACACAGTTGTGCTGCTTCAGATCTTCAAAATTTTATGTACTTTTGGTTAATTGGTTTTGTTCAGGTCTCACCTGTTTGTGTCTTTTATTTAGATCAGATTTCGGTTGTATCATACTGCTCCTCATGACTTGGTCCAGAATGTGGTGGTGGTGTTTGTATGGGGCCGCTTCTTCTCTTTCAATACAAAGATACACAGCTCTCCTGTACATTCGAGAAAAAAAAGGGAAAAAACTGTAATGTACTCAACATTAATATTGATCCATATGTTTCACACCCATTCATGGAGATATTTGCCCAAAGCTAACATTATAAAATCATTTAGAGTAAAGGTAAATGGTAAAACTTCAAATTTCTTTTATGTTCCATGTGCTGACTTTGAATCAAATACCATCAAACCAACCACTCCCTTTTTTGTTAAATCATGCAAGGTTTCTTGTCCCAGTTGATTTTGATTAGGATGGACATGGTCTCTTAGCATATGTTGGTATATCTTAGATTCGTGTTGCTTTATGTTCTGTAAAACTTTTTTCTATGTGTTTTTGGGGGGGGGGGGGGTGATTATTAAGGAAGTTCTCACCTTTTTTATTGGTTACCATTATAGTTTTTTTTTTGTTTGCAAGTGTAGTGCCATATAGCTTTCTTTTACTTTTTTTTTTCTTTTTACTACATATGACGGAACCTTCATGTATAAACTGGTTCAGGGCTGGTCGTGAAAATATTGAACTTACTCTTTGTCGTCCCATTACTATTTGAATTTTTTTCAGGCGGCGTGTCATACAGGTCTATGCCAAGGGTGCTCGTGTGCTTGATGGTTCCTTCATGACACAAGAGCTGAACTTTACCACACATACTTCAGAATCATCATTGAGTTCTGAGCCTCTTGCAGCATATGCTTCAATTGCAGACCCATATGTTCTTTTGAAGATGGTTGACGGAACTATTCGGCTTCTTGTAGGAGGTATGGTTCATCCACTAATTTTGCTTTTTGGACCTCTTTGCTATGGACATGTCTACATACAGTTTAACTATACCAACATGGTTGTTGGATGATGTTAATGCTATTACTTCTTCTGATGCAGATGATTCTAATAGTACTGTATCCATCAAGACTCCTGGCATCTTTGCAAGCTCAAGTGAGCGGATAACTTCGTGTGCGCTTTACACTGACAGAGGTCCTGAGCCATGGCTGAGAAAGGCACGCACTGATGCATGGTTATCTGGTGGTGTTTCAGATATTATTGATGGCAATGACAATTCATCTCATGACCAATCTGATATATATTGCATCATCTGTTA
>BCLH01003433.1:5674-29507 GCA_001602315.1 Zoysia pacifica
GGCAGAGAGAGAAAGAGATTAGCGAGTGCCGAGATCCCTCACGGAGACGGCAGTGCGTTCACTCCACTTGCAGTCGTAATGAGGCCATCGCCGTCGCGGCTAACCCGGCTACAGGCCGCCGTGATCGTATGCGTGGTGTTGCTAGCGGCGCGCGCGGCGGCGCAGCTGAGACAGAACCACTACGCGTCGACGTGTCCCAACGTGGAGACCCTGGTCCGCGGCGCCGTCACCCGGAAGCTGCAGGAGACCTTCAACGCCGCGCCCGGAACGCTCCGGCTCTTCTTTCACGACTGCTTCGTCAGGGTGCGCGCCCATCCCCTCCAATACGGTTTGATTTCACCGCTGATCGATGATGATGCATCGACTGATGTATCTGAGAGTGTCTTGCTATCTCGCAGGGCTGCGACGCGTCGGTGCTGCTTTCGGGTCCCGGCGACGAGCGCAGCGCGGGGCCCGACGCGACGCTGTCGCCGGACGCGCTGGACCTCATCGACCGCGCCAAGGCGGCGGTGGACGGAGACCCGCGGTGCGCCAACAAGGTCTCCTGCGCCGACATCCTCGCGCTCGCCGCGCGCGACGTCGTCGCCCAGGTACGGCTGCTGATCGCGCCTCACCGATACAAATCCCTCTCCCGTCTTCCATAGAAAATTCTTCTTCTTTATGTCGCTTTCGTGCGACGCCTTGATGGAAAGGCGGAGGACAGCCGTTTGAGCTGCTTGTGCCGCTTTGGTCGATGGATTAGCGAGAGGATTACGCTTAAACCCTACGCCATTAGCCGATTCCCAAGGTTAATTAACCTTGAGCGCCACACGCCAGCAGTTGGGTTTTACGCTCCCTGGATCGTTGAGCGTTGTGCACGCGCTGCAGTCCTCGGTAACAATGATTAGTTACCTGTTCAACCTGATTGGGAATTTAGGAGTCGCACAAATCAGGAGCTGTACTACCCGAAACAGGGGACTGAGTTGGGACAGGGGAGTGGTAGTGGTACTCGGCAATGCACGCCTTGTCCGAACACTGCTGTGTGCCTGTGCCCCCGCCCATTTATTCGCGGTAAACACCATAGTTGAACTCGCATGGCACGTAGGAGTAGATGAGTTAAAATGGTCAGCCGAGCTTTCCCTGGCTGGTGATGGCACGAGACGAGTTACTGCTCCGCCCGTGCCGGTCTTCCTCGTCGGATTCAATTCCGGCAGACGGAAATCACACGCGGTTCGGCTTGAATGAGCCGGTGCGGCGTCGATGGATACGGGTTACGTTTTGGTTCGCAACTTGCCGAAAATTCTGCTCGCATTCATACACAGTCTGGACTCTGGAGTACTAGATTGCAAGCAGCTGCTCTGTAGATTGGGTTTCGTTTATCTGATGGTGATAGATCGAATCGATCGATTAATAACTGACGGTGAAATCCTGGTTGATGGTGCAGACCGGCGGGCCGTTCTACCAGGTGGAGCTGGGGCGGCTGGACGGCAAGGTCGCGACGCGCGCCATCGTCAAGCACGGCCTCCCCGGCGCCGGCTTCAACCTGGACCAGCTCAACAAGCTCTTCGCCGCCAACGGGCTCACGCAGACCGACATGATCGCGCTCTCAGGTACGGCCACACGTTCTACTGCCTGAGCCTGTTCACCGGTGGCCAGTCGCCATTGTTACTACTGTGCTATCCTACACTGCCCATGTTGCTGTCAATCTGTTCGTGCTGACCGGTGACCACTGGTGGAAACTGTTCTGCTTTTGTTTTGTCGCTGACGTGACATTCGACGCGATGCAGGGGGGCACACGATCGGGGTGACGCACTGCGACAAGTTCGTGCGGCGGCTGTACACGTTCAAGGGCGGCAGCAGCGCGGCGTCGCGCGGCCCGCCGATGAACCTCTACTTCCTGCGGCAGATGCGGCGGACGTGCCCGCTCAACTACAGCCCGTCCGCGTTCGCCATGCTGGACGCCGTGACGCCGCGCAGGTTCGACAACGGCTACTACCAGACGCTGCAGCAGATGAAGGGGCTGCTGGCCTCCGACCAGGTCCTCTTCGCCGACCGCCGGTCCCGGGCCACCGTCAATTACTTCGCCGCCAACCAGACGGCGTTCTTCGACGCCTTCGTCGCCGCCATGGCCAAGCTCGGACGCGTCGGGATCAAGACCGCCTCCAACGGCGAAATCCGCCGCGTGTGCTCCAAGGTGAACTAGCACACGCACGCAGCTACTCCTAGAAGACGTACATTTGGTAGTAGAGGGTTGATACTGCCGTTGCATCATCCATGTCCACGCTCAAGAGCCCATCAGTCTCAAAGCACAGTGTAATCATTATGATTCGTTCACTCCCAATTCTTTTCTCGATTGTGCAGTAATCATGTAAGATGAATATGAAAGCATCTTTAGAGAATATTTCAGGGTTACACTACCATGAGACAGTCGTAGAAGAAGCTACGACAGTTGCATCGATGTAAATGCTACTCTACAGCTAGTCCAATATACACCAATGGCAACATGCTCTTGTTTTCCAAGGTTGCTGCTCACATGAGAAACAGACATGTTAGTCTTCTGCACATTGAACCCTCGGTCTCTCGTGGTGGCTCCAGGGCCTCCAGGCTGAGGACAGAGCATGCAGTATGGTCCATGGTTCCAAGCCATGATAAATACAGCAGCAACACAGTTCGTATTCAGAAACCATGTGAACGATTCAGCGAGAGAGCAATCAGAAATTAATAAAGGTGGATGAACCGTAACATTGATCTCTACTGTTCATGTCTACTTCAAATAATGGAGAGGAGAGTTTCTGTTTTTAGTCTTGTCCTCTTGATAGCCGATGAGAAACGTAAGAACCAGGCCATCGGAAAGAGAGCATATACAAGCTCATGGACCAGGAAAAAATTGTGCTTCTGTTGCACCAGAAATGCAAAGCATGCCGCCATGAACCACTGCTTTTCCGGAGTAGGTTTTCAGGACATTGATGCCGATTCAGGATGCACGATTTCATGAGTTGGCTTGGCACATCGCTCGGTCACTTTCTTGATAAAAGGGAACCGAATTTGCGGTTTTCCAACCGACTGAAAGCAAGACTTGAGATACATTCTCTGGTGCTAGTGACTACTCTTGCAAATTGTAGGAGTAATTCGGATCTTGTCTTTGACTTGGATTAATGTTATTGACTTGCATTAATCATGGTGACCTGCATTGGAAAACTGAAATTGTAGGCTAATACAGTACATGGCCATATGCCCATCACATGGTAGGATTAGAATTCAGTCGAGTCCATACCACCTTCCTCACCTTCCTGTTCTTGCTAACATTGTATCTCGCGCCCATGACCTAAATTGAAGTCCTTTGGTAATGTTTGAAACTTCCAAGGACAGAGATAACTGTAAATGCTACAGTTTAGTAGTATGTAGAAACGAAAAATACCGTAAAAATGGAAACAAAGAAAATTTAGACTGGTCCTGACCATACATAAATACTCCTACACATCAACATGAACGCTATAAGCAATTCGACGTTATTATTTATACCTATAATCCTATGCCTGTTGAATTCCATCAACAGATGTTTGTACTCGCTGGCGAGGAATTCTATGCATCCAGCCACAAATTTCAGATAGACTTGAACCTCAAATAATTAATCATCTCGTTTTCAGTCATGAAGTGCATTAAAATTAAGCAGCTTGCCTGTCTCAAACTGATTTGATTGGCTAAATCTTGTCTGCTTTAAGAAGTTAGAATGAAAATGAGAAAAAACAGTAGTCAAGCACATGGTGGAAGATGTGACTTCAGAGTACAAAACTTCATGCCAGCCACAGACCACTGCTTTTCTGTCTACGTTAGATGCATACGGAGTACATGCCTTGTTCGATGAAAGTGAGCATAAACCGTACAACTCGCAACTGGACGTTTTATAACGTCCTTATTTTCCCCACAGAATTTTAAGGGAACGATTTGAATAAGCTTAGCCCCGTTTAGAATACAACAGATTTTGACGGCAATAAAAATCAAGTAGTACAGTGCTGGACTTGTTTATTCTTACACAGAAACCCGCAGTGAAGCTCTCGAAGGTTGAAGCTACTACAAACTCCTGATTCCATGCTCACTGTTCTATCCCTTCCCCACCTAGCTATGCTAATTTCGTCTGAAAGCCACTGATATTGTGCACAACCTGTCCATCGGCCTAATGCCAACATGGTTTCATGGAACCAAAAAAATTCTGCTATTATAATTGTATAAGCTATTTGTGGGAATCTGGGGCCATATCTTGCAACATAAAAAAAGCACATGATCAAAGAATTGACAATGTGACAAGAATGGCCATTTGGGTATGACTAGCGTGGGAGCAAACAAAGCTGTGAATTCTGCAAATGTAAAAAATTGATCTACAGGGGACAAATAGGGTTTCGAGATAACAGCAAATTCACGTTTAAAAAAAGGTTCGTCAATGTGGTCACGTTCACAGCTTTGGTGGCAAGGACACAACCCACCACTGCCTTGTGGTCATGTTCACAGCTTCATCGTTCCTCCAGAAAATAAGTACACAAGTACTTCACAAATAGTTCGAGAGGAATGGAAATTATGGAACAACCTTTTCAATTTTTTTTCAATCTTCTGTTTAACAAGTTACAGCCATCACATTAGGCACTTATAAATATTGCACCAAAATACGGGAAAAATATTATCAGCGTTGCAATCGAATAGTACTATATTTTAAGGACCCAGGACAACTTTATTTGTTGGCTTCTAATCATACTGCACATCGAGCAGATTTTATATTCAGAAGTTTGTGCTGAAGTGAACAAGATGTAACAAAAGTTTTATAGGGCCCCAAAGAGAGAACATCATATTCACAAATTGAAGTGAATCAGGTTAGCAATTACAACGTTCAACACTGTCAAGATATATATGTGCTGTTTACGAGTTTGCACCACCTAGATTCATGCAGCCTCCTTGTCCAGCTCCGAGGGTATTGCTGAAGCTTTGCATATCGGACACCAGTTCTTCTGTCTAAGCCATTCGTGAATGCAGCACACATGGTACTGATGGGCACATTGCATCCTGCCAATTTCTTCACCATCAATGTATTCCTCCTGTAAAATCCATCCGTGTCAGTGAGAAATGGTAGGTACAGAAATAATAACCACCCCATGTTCAATGTTACAGTTCGTTACAAAAATCAGTTACAACCAAGGAACGGACATGCCAAAAGGTGACCAAGATAGATTTAAGACTTGGGGAAACGTCAATTCTAGATAGAAACTACCACAGCACAATTACAGAGTGTTTTTACACCCCACGTAACCAATTTATCACCACATAGCCCCCCTTCTAGCAAGCTATGATTTGTTGAAACTATGCGAAACACGTGAAGCACACCATCAAAATATATTGTCAATTTTGTCATGTAAGAACAGTAATGTTTTAACATAAAACTTGTCATCAAACGACAAAATTGTTTTTTTTTTTCTCACAATATCCATGCACATCATAGAGTCAACAGTATACCTGACATATGCTGCACTTCGCATCATCAACCTGAATCTTCTTTTGTTCTATCTCTAGATTTCTTGCTTCATAGACACTCCGGTCAACACACTTGGCAAATTGCTCTTCAGAAAGGGCAGTGCTCACCGAACCAATTTGCTCTTCTAAAGCTAGCAATTCCTAACAAAAACAAAAAAGGGAGAAACAAGAAATCAGACAATTAAACAAATTAAATTTTTCCAAGGACACTGAGTTCTCACAAATAATGGAGTCCATATGATGGAAGTAATACCTCATAAGACATGTTGTCAATATCCAATCTCATATCATGGTGTTGATCATGCAAGCCAAGGCCACCAAGGAACAGATTCGTTTCCAACACCAGCAGTTGCTGCCATTTTTGTTCCGATATATTTCAGTGCAAAATTTGCATACGGAGAAAAATTGGATATTAAGGTATAGGTCTAACCTCATATGTCAGTTCATCATCTTGTTCAATCCTGTCCAGTGCCAACAACACCTAGATACAGTAAACATAGCACATACTCCAATTATTACTCCCTCTCAGACTAAGACATTTAATGTGTGTGATAGTTTTAATCAGTTTTGTTGTTGATGAAACTTTGTGAAAAAAATATCAGCAACTTAGACCATATTCATGAAGAAGTTTCAGAAAACTGACCTCTGCAATTCCATCCATGTTTATACGCCTGTAGCCATCTCGGTCCCCAAACAGACTATGCAGCATTTGAGGGCTACCCTCAGGACGAGAACTTGATCTTCTCCTTGTTGTTTGACTATCTGAGGCTTGGCGATGAGACGAATATATTGCATGAGGCAATTCAGCATAAAAAGCTCTAGACGACCTCGGAGGGGGGATGCCATCTGTACAAAAATGACTTTCTGGATGCCGAACCCTTGTAACAGTCTCACGCAGAGCAAATACACCATCCGCTCTTTCTTCAGGCACCCTCACCCTGGGACGTTGAGTAGAAGGCCGCCTAATCCTTACTGAATCCGCAGACTCCTGAATACTTCTGCCACAGGACCTTGCTGTTTGTTGAGAAGTTGATTGTTCGGCAGCTCTAGTTGTAGGACCAGTAATGCCAGGATAAACGGCAGGTGGGTGACCTAAACTAGCTTGACGGCTCATTGCCCTAGATCTTGAAGAACTTTCCCGGTAAGAAGTCTTCTTTTTACTAAGTTGGACCCTCATACTAGAAACAGAATCAGATGAAGAGCAACCGGAAGGTAAAGCATCTGATATTGAAGTGCAACCTATGTTTTTCAGACCATGCCTTTGTACTCCAGTACCAGAACTGTTTGATGATTTGACACCAAAAGTGGAAAGTTGAGGTGCAGTGGACTGACGAACAAAAGTACAGGCGTCATGAGATCTACCTGAAATCAATTCCTCTTTATCCTTCTGTCTGCGTTGCTTAGTACTCAATGCAGTATTTCTAACTGTGGAATCAACTGTACGTGCAGAAATCCCTGAAGAAACCAATGTCTCTAAAACATCAAGATCAGATTCTTCTGGCAGACCTTCAACAGTTGTTGCTGATGATGAACCTTCAGTCCCAGCGTGCTGAATGTATGAATGCCCATCCTCATAAGCCACAGTTTTCTTGCCACTCTGCAGTCGTCTAACCTCAGTTCTCCTATTACTACTTTCAGCATTCTCTGCCTCTGCCAAAAAGGGTCGCTTTTGCTTTTCATCATAATATTTTCGAATGGGGGCTTTTGAAGAGCTTGCAGATGAGGCTGGTTCATGTAAAAACTTTGGTCTCTCTTTATTTCCAGCCCATCTGGCTTTGATAGGATTGCGATTTGTAGTCTTATTTGCCTTATTGATGTACTGACTTGGTCTGTCCCCATTGCTTTGATTTCTTATTGATATGCCAGAGCGTCTTCTAAGAAACTCGACTGGGTTATCGGATCTACCATAAGCTTCCTCCATACAGAGCGCAGCACAAAACAGAGGTGGATAGCTTCTCCAGAAATTTATTTGCTAGGATACTGCAATTGAAATATGATAAAGGTGAGTAAAAACATGACACCTGGAGAACTAATGTTGCAAAAAAAAAATGAAGCCATGGGAGATGCTAGTGACCGTAGAAGATGTTATGTTACCAATCGCCAATGGTATATTGGTACCAATAATCAATTTGGACCTACTGTTAGTTAAGAATTCACCACCACTCAAAGTAAGTTTTATTATATGATCCTAAAAACGTGCATAAATACAATACTACAAGCTCTTTATCTTCAAATATGATTGTATTTCGTCAAACTGCGTTTCTTTATTGCATTAGCACTAGCAGTTTGCCCATTCCTCACTTAGCTCCTTGTCTCCAAGAAGCAAACTGAAAATATCAAATAACATCGTGATCAAATTAACAGTCAGACTGTGATATAAATAAAAGGTAAGCATAATTTCGTGGCCATATAGAATGCATTTGAGATGCCATACTGCATATAAAATACAGGTTATCGATGGTGACATCATGTGCAAACATCTATCTATGTATCTATCTGTCATCCTATACTAAGAAATTCCTTTCGAATCCTTGAACAAGGAATGAAGAGGGTCAGAGTCAGACACAGAGAATCAGCACGTACATGACACCCTCAAATTTTATGCAACGTAGCACAGAACAAACACTGCTGGCTTTTGAGTTCTGAAACATTTCAAGGGAACGGTCCCAAATCCCAACTAATTTTAATTTCTGAGTTCTACCTACGGACATCACTACATATAGAGTATATTTCGGATTCGGGAGAGAAAAATCTCCCTGTATTCATACATAAACCAAACAGGTACACCAAACTGGGAGGAAATGGGAAAATCACAACTGAATATAACAATAAAATGACCAAATAACTCAAAATAGAAGGCCACACAGCAGCAGCCAAATCCATGCCAAACTTTTGAAACTTTTTTTTAAAAAAAATCATTCGAAATTCATCGAGGGAAGAAAGGACGGGTCTGTTGTACAAACGATTGCTACAAAAAAAAAAAACCTAAACCGCACATACCGAACTAGGCAGCGATCATATGATGAAAAACTCGCAATCGCTTCCACCCCATCCCACCCGTACCGTACCTCGCAGAAGCGGAAGCGGCGGCGTCTCCCCCGTCTTCTATCTGCGATTCCCTTCTCTCTGCGTCTCCTCGGCTCGCGGAAGCAGGAAGCCGGAGAAGATGGCGAACAAACGGAGGCACCATTTGGTCAGATCCGCGGCCATTTATTTAGCGCACTTAGCGGGTCGGGTGCGCGGAGGAAGCGTCATCGCGTTACGTGTTAACGGAGCTCCGTCTCGCCCTACGTGGCGGCGCTGACTGGGCGGTGCGTGCACGCGTCGTCGTCGTGGCGGACCCGCGACGGGTGCGCCTCTGACCCGGGGCCGGCGGCTCACGCGGTGACGCCCGAGTAGGGCTCAACTCAGGCAGTGAGGAAAGCGCACGGGATAAACGCCCGCGGATTCTCTGAAGAAGAAGAAGCAAATCAACGGCCGGCGCTCTGAACTCTGAACAAGGTTTTGCTGATGACTTATCCATTTGAACTTTGATTCGTGAGGATAAATAATTCTTGTTATTAAATTTTTTTAGAAAAGAAGGAAAGTAACATGAGGACCATGTTGATTCTTTAGACGTTGTAGCTTTCTATATGCTTCCATCATTTTCAGTCCTGTTAGATTTAGAGGACCTTGTGTCTATCCAAGCCTCCATCATCGTCGTCATCACAATTTAGGGAGCAAATATAATGGTCCATATGAGAGTCTTGGAAAAGGATGAAGGCCATTTGGAACCTGCACTACATTATCAAGAACAGTATTGAATCTTAGGCAAGTGATATTTTTTTAAGATAATGGGAAAAAAATAGGTCTCGGCCTTAACCTCCACCACAGTGCCTGAGGGAAATTATGACGTACGGCCATTTGGAACCTGCCCCATATTTTTTAGATGATATATGAAATTACAGGATTTTCCTGAGGGATTACTTTCTTGTGACTAGCTGATTAATTAGGTGTCTAATTCACCTCAGTGCTTTTAAGTGAGATTGGATGTTTTTCCTGTTAATCTTGGTTAGAAAGTTCATTAGGTGGGAGTTATAAAGACGAGATGAGTTGCCACTTGTTTCTCTAATAGAAGTTCAATTCAGTAGTCACTCTGTGGTAAACAGTGACTATCCGAATGAAGGAGGCACCACAGGGGTTGTGATGCCAATGCTCTGCCTCTCGCGCTGGTTCTATCTCCTTCAGGAGCGCCTACCCTTGTCCAGTGACGTTGAGAACTCAGCGTATTTTCTTTTCCAGATTCTGGTTAAGCAATAGGGGCATATATATGTGCCAGCAACTACCAACTACCAACTGCAAAGTTGTATTCAATACGATTGAAACTGCTCAGCTGTACCAATGACAGGTTAACACATTGTGTTGGCTTCTTATCCCAGGCAAATTAATGGAGTTAAGTTGGCATCAAGAAGAGGGGTTAGGTCGAGAAAGAGAAGTTGTGATCAGGAGTTGCTGTGCCAGTTGTAAATTAGACGAAAATTTTTGGAAAATGGAGTAGGTAGCTCATGCACAAACAGTGCGAGAAATGTTGGACCAAATCAGCAGCGCCACCTTGCTTGTTCTGCTCAGTTCTTTTTAGTAAAGATAATCAGAGGAAACATAACCTGACAAAGTGCGACCGCTTTCACTTTGTGACGGCGCCATGCCTGAAGACTGTAGATATAGACGAACATGTGTGTGTCATTTAACACAAAGTATTAAAAAAAAAGGAGATAAGGAAAAGCACAGGCCTAATGGTAATGGCCCGCCAAAAATCAAATGCACCTAGTGGATGATGATGACGATGGTACGCACAATGTTATTATCTGCTTCCAACAGTCACTGACCAGTCATGTATCCTGACAGTTCCAGTCTCGTGATATTGTATTCTGAACTTTCAGCAAATGGAAATTTGATAACATTCTGCACTGATTCCTCCAAATCAATCCTTGGGTCACTTTGTTTCTGCTTTTGTTCGAATTCTGAGTTCTGTCCTGAGCCTTTTGCGCCGCTCGGTTACGCACTTGTCCCCTGCTTTGATGAAAGCGAGGAGCATCTAGTGCTTGAGTAGGTCTTTGCCGTTAGCGATGATTGCTCCTCAAAAGAGCAGAGCAACCAACTTTCGGAATCGGGACCCCGCCCGACTTCCTTCCCTACCAGGCTACCGGGAAAGAAAAGCCCCTGCAATGCAATTTGCACGCCACATTTTTGGCATTTCAGCTGCACCTCGATTCCCCTGATGACTTCTGAGAAACTTCAGCCGTTGCCTGCAAGCCAACTGAAATCCTTTTGAGCATTGGTAGGTTCAAAAGCAGCGAGTGGTTTAGGCCACTATAGATGGGCATGAATGATGGATGATGATGGAGGCATCCGCAGGATAATACGCTATCAGCACTTGGCTAACAGGCCACTAGCTGTTCCTGTTTATTCAATTCTCGGCACCGCCAAGCGTGTCCAGGAATCCGCCGTTGTCCATGGAGCATTGCTTTGCTTGGAGCAAAATGCCCCCCGAGATTTCGGTTGGGTCTCAGGGGGATGATTGATGCATACCGTCCCGTGATGGTGGGTGGACACGCAGGAGGTGGAGTGGGGATAAATTAGCCGGGTCCGGAGACCAGGTTGCCAATCTTCCGCAGCGTGATGCCATCATGCCTGCACGAGCACAGGTCTCTCCATTCTTTAGTCACGACCCGCTTCTGCCTTTGGCTTGGGATTGAACACGGAAGAGACAGAGAAAGCTCAGGTCAGGGCGCCCGTGCCGCCATGCGTGCGCCCCTTGCCGAGCGAGGGTCAGGCATAGTTAGGTGCGCGCGCCCACGCGGCAACGAAGCCGCGGCGAATGCGGCCATGGCCCCTAGGACTAGGACCAGCTGCGAGGTGATGGAGTAGTCGCACTTGCCGTTTGGTACGCGTCGTCCGGCTCGCTTCTGCCAGATCAAAAGCAGCTCGCACCGTCGCACGGCCTTGATCCGGTATTGCTTGGCGTGATAAAGTCATGACCGGGATGATGTTGGAACTTGGACCTTGATCTGGCACGCTGGCTTCGACTGCCGGACGGCAACCGGCGTCGGCGACCCGCTGGATGTTGTGCTGCGGAGGGCGAAACGGAAACGATGCGCGCCCACACGACGCGCCGATGGCCCATGAGGATGGCAATGGGCCTTTGCAGAAGTAGGCTAACGGTTCGTACCACGAGACAAAGGCTACAACAAGCCCACGAAAGAATTTTGCCCTTGGGAAAGAAGTGCATAATTTTGCCGAATTTTTTAGTGGCCGGACAAAGTTGACTTGTGGGAATACTAGCGTGTAAAAAAATTCAGGGGAAAATAAAAAATAACTACGGTCGTAAAAACAAGAGCGTTTTATTTCATGGGCCCCGGCCTTTTCTCATCCGGTCGCCCTATTCGTCACGCCATTTTCGGCCGCTTCAAACCCGCAAGTTCCTCCAGTCCTCTCGGTTTTGTTTGCGCTGTCTGTGTCTGTGGCAGTGGCTGGAAAAGAAACTGTAATCTTGTTTGTGCCTGTGGCTGTAAAAGCAACCGTGAATAGATCTCAACAGGTTCAAGGTATGTTGATCTCTTAGTTTTTTTTCTTTATAATCAGGATCTATAAACATTAGAAACATCAGTTTTAATATTCCTTTAATTTCTGAGTTTGCTTGAGATTTGATTCCACTGTGGTATATTATCCTCAGATTGTCTGACGAGCGGTAGTAATTTCTCCCAAACGGATCAGTTTCTCCTAAGTTCCTTTCTTCCTTTGGATCACGAGAAAAAAAATTACATCACTTGATGCAGAGGTGGTCCAAATTTGAAGTGGATTTTGTAGCATATAAAAAGGAATGATTTGGCAATAGTTATAGTTGGATACCGCACCAGCTAGAACTTGAATGGAAATGATTTGGCAATAGTTATAGGTGGACATGAAATCGATGTCCTGAAAACGTGCAGGGAGCGTCTAGAGGTTCAGGCAACATAAAACTGAAGAAATTGAGAAATATTCAGTTTAGGCATTTGCAAATCTAGGCACGTAGAAAAGTGGTACGCATGTCGTAGATCAACATCTCAAGGTCAACCATATGCACCTTCCAAACAAATCGAATGGAAACCGAGAAAATAGAAATCTCTTGGTCCGTTCTACCTTGCAATGGTAGCCAAGGAGCGTGTTAGCATGTAAGCTCCTGCAAAACACTTCTCATTTGGCAAATCCCTCTGCTTTTGTTATGCAGCAGCAGAAGCAACCCATGGCCACACGGCCGTCGCCGCGGTCGAGCGACGGTATACGCCCGAGAACAAAGAGCGGGACCGGCGCCGGCAGACCCCCGTCGAGCCCGCTCAGCTCCGACGCATCACGCCAAACCGCCGGTCGCTCCTCCGCTTCGTCCGACAAGCCGGTGCCGTCCTTCCTCCGCCCCACCGTGAGCTCGTCCCTGCACAGCTCCACCTCCTCGTCCTCCTCCAAGGGCCTTCCCACCACGGCCAGACGGTCCGCCGACAAGGCCCCGGCGCAGCCGCTGAGCTTCCCGAGACCGATCACGCCTAAAGAGAAGGCCAAGGCTGCGCCAGCGTCCACGTCGCGGTGGTCCGCGGTGTCGCCGAAGCAGTTGATGCAGAAGGCGTCCAATGCCATCAAAGCTACCAAGACCCGCAGCAAGGCGAGCAACGAGGCTGCTGGCCCCGGGGGCTCGTCCTCAGGCAAAGAAGCGGCGAGACCGGTGGCCTCGGCTTCCGCCAAGGTGGCGGCTCGGGCTAGCACTGCTTCCTCGTCGTCCGGCAAGGAAGCGGTGAGACCAGCGGCCTCGGGGTCCATCAAGCAGGCTGCAAAGTCGGCGTCCGCCTCGGCGGTGGCAGCCGATGCTTCCTCCGAGGCCCATGGAGAGACGGCGAGATCACAGCTCGTCGAGGATCAGCACCAACAGCCCGAGGCGTCTGCCGAGTCGCCGCCTGCCATGCAAGCAGAGGAAGGTGTTCTGGAACCCAAAACTGAACTAAACGAGCAGCACGCGGCGACGTCGCATGAAGCTGCCGGTACTGACATCACGGCCGTGGAGGAGACAGGCCAAAAGAAGCAGGCCAGCTCGGAACAGCAGAGGGCAAAATCAGATATGGAGGAGATCGCAGAGGAGGAAAAGCACATACTGGAGGAAGCTGAAGCAATGAGTGTGGAGACGCCGGAGCAGCAAGAACATAGGACGCAGAGTTCTGCAGTTGCGGAGACTGAGACGGAGGCCCAGGACAACACAGGCAATGAGTCGCTGGACAACGTTGTAGAAGAAGCGGTGACAGAGGTAGCAACGACGGAGGCAGAACATGAACCGGCGACTAACACGGTGGAGGAGACGGTGGTCGATGAGACAAAGCCTGAGGTGAGACGGCAAGAAGAGGCGATGGAATCTGAAGCCATAAGAGTGAGCTCTGAAACGAGCGTAGTCTCTGAAGAGCCGAAGGAAGAAGCGAGCGTGATTACTGAACAACCAAAGCGAGCAACGAGCGTGATCACTGAACAACCAAAGGAAGAGACAAACATGATCTCTGAGCAACCAAAGGAGGAAACAAGCCTGATCACTGAACAATCAAAGGAAGATCCTGCGCCTGGCAAGAAGCAAGGGAAGTTGGTTGAGGAGGCACAAGTGTCTGTGGCATCAAGCGCGTCGGCTCCGATGACTCCGGTTAACGACGCTGTCGAGGACGTGAACAGAGTGCCCAAACAGGTGAGCGCGTCGGAGACTGTAACACTGGTGCAAGAAGCCGCCAGCAAGGACAAAGCCGTGATCGAGACGCCGGCGACGATTGCTGTCGACAAGGCCGGGGCATCAAGGCAACAAACGACGGTCCCCGAGGACTCGTCGAATCTACCGTTTATGGGGAGCAAGGTGAAGACGGCTATGGAGAAGCGGTCCGAAGAGGAGCAGCCCAAGAAGAAGGATGTGGCGCGAAGCAACGACGTGATCGAGGAGACCAAGAGCAAGCTGCTGGAGAAGAGGAAGAGCAAGGTGAAGGCGCTGGTGGGGGCGTTCGAGACCGTCATGGACAGCCCGCACAGCTAAAGCTGAATGAACAGGTTTTCTTTAAAGAAAAGCTGACTATTTTGGAGGGAAGGTGCTGTTATGTGGTTTTGAATTGTTTGGAGTTTGAATTTGATGAGGTGTTCTGGTTTGTTGCATTTGTTATTTTATTGGTGATTGATTCTTGTGACCGCCGAAACAACAGAGTTGATTTGTTTGTTTTGTTGATGAACCGCTTTTACGAGGAGATAATAGCAGCGTTTTCTTTTGTTTCCAGTATACTAGTATAATTAAAGCCTAAATATTCCTTCTTATGCGATCAAATATGTACTTTCGGCCATAAAAAAAATTGTGTGCTTGGCTATTGTCACAATTAACAAAACGTGTGTGAAATATGCACATAATACACAAGTTTAGTAATGAGAAATAATGAGCGGGAAAAAACACGCTTTAGGTGGAATTGTCAATTTTTTTATTAAAATGAATTGTCAAATGTTGATGTAAATTCTAGAATGATATTTATTTTGGTACGAAGAGAGCAGTATACTCGTAAATCGAAGATGATTTATTTCATCAAAAATCTCAAATACAAAGTACATCCTCGAAGAATCTTGCACATTTTCCACTCTCGCCGTTCAAATATATTTCGACAGTTTTTTTTTTAGAAAAAAGAAACAGATGAAACCGCATTTCTCACCACCACACCATGCAAACGAAAATCATAGTTACAGGTCCAAAACTTACAAAGTAAATGCAATCGAGGCGGCGTCAGTCTCTAGCTTAGCTCCAAGAACCGCTTCGCCATAGGGTGTTTGGCGTCGGACAGCTGCGACGGCGCAAGCACCTCCACGATCTCTCCGTCGACGACGAGGCACACCAGGTCGGCAATGCGCTGGATCTGCTTGACGCTGTGGGATACCATCACCGTCGTGAGCCCCCTCGTCTTCTTCAAGCGCACGATCGCCTCCTCGATGTTCTGCGTGGAGATCGGGTCCAGCGCGCTCGTCGGTTCGTCCAGCAGAAGCACCTGCAACAGTGAAATGATCTCGCCGTGAGATGCCGTGGCAGCAATGACCGAAAGGTATGCGTGGCTTCGTGTTTGCAAGTGGGCATGCCTCTGGATCGTTGGCGAGGGTGCGGGCCAACGCGACGCGCTGCGCCTGGCCGACGGAGAGTTCGGAGGCCGGCTTGGAGGAGAAGGAAGGGTCCAGGTCGGCCAAACTCAGCAGGTTCTTCACCTCGGCGTCGGTGAGCTTCTTCCCCCGCAGCTGTGGCCCGTATCGCACGTTGTCTGCTACGGTTCCTGGAATGCCGCGCAGGAAGACAAAAAATAAGGGAATCATATATAATTGTAGATCATGCGCTAATCAAACTGAACTGTTCGTTTTGTACACAAAAGCTGAACTGTTCTATCAGAAACAATTCAACGGAATCACAGAAACGTTTAGGCAAGTACTATTTACAAGAGAAATTAATCGAAATGAAAATTGTTTTTTGGAAAAAAAAAATGGAAGCTAATTGTTGGTTGAAAGACCAACAATTTCACCAATCTAAATGGACATTTTGCTGACGCTTGTTCAAGCAAATTGCTTGTGTGCTAGACTCTGGAGATTACAAAGAACAGTGCAGTGGTCGCATGACAAATATACTTGGCGTCTTGGTCAGTCCTAGAGCAGATCGCTATCAGCTACTTTAAGTAAATTTTATCCTGCTCATGTCGGAACCACCGTCTAGCTAATAAAACAATCAAAGAACATCACGAAATTCGAAGCCTCAACCGGTACCTGAAGCTAAAGATTCCCAGTAAAATGTCAACGAATCAGGCGTGCACGTCATACTGTACATCAGAGTGTGCTCAGAATGATGGCACATATCATGCCTGCCCACCCATAAAATGCCATCCGGTATCTTTTTCTATCATGCCCGCCACAGTTATCAAGTGGAAGACCTAGCTTATCAAGAAAAGTCAATGGAACAACCTAAGATAACTGCCCACACTATATAATCCCAGATCACCCAAGCATGCATTGTCTCTGCGACTACTTAATTTATTCAGGTAATTTCAAATAAAAATACATTACAAACGATTGAATTGTTTGATCAGGTCGTATGACTAGTTCAAATGAGAGGGTTAGATTCATGCCGCACCAGCTCAAAACCAAAACGCAGGTCGCGCAATAGTCGTATGTGTAAAATATGTTTTCTTTTCAAATTGTTTTTTTCCTCATGTCATGGAGCCAAGTATTTTTTACAAGGAGCACAATTTGTGTTTTGCCTGGACTTTTTTTTTTTCATTTATAGTACGTACAAGTAAAAGAGACAGTATTTAAGCTGAGGTAACCTAACTAAAGGAAAAAAGGAAAGAAAAAAAAAGGCTAGAGAGTACAACACAAGAGTGTCTACGCCATGTTTGAACTGAACGACAACAAAGTGATGTTCTTTTCAAAAGGTTACTTCCCAAAATCTTGCAAGGCTGGTTAAAAAGGCCATATTGTTTTGTAGCGATCCAGATGCTCTAGGAGTAGTTATATTCACGTTTCTTCATATCATAATTAATCTGTCTTTGGATCCAACGAATAATCCATGAGTGCCAAGTAGTGATTTGTTGCTTCACGAAAGACGAAATCGCTGGGAGTTTTCTCGAGTCACGTGTAAGGAAGGAGGCCGTCGTAGTCGTACCTTCGAACATGGCGGGGAGCTGGAAGAGCATGCCGACCTTGCGTCGGAGCGCGAGGACGTCGATTCCGCAGATGTCGGCGCCGTCGAGGAAGACGGCGCCGGGGGCGGGCTCCCAGAGTCGGTTGAGCGCGCGGAGCAGCGTGGACTTGCCGCTGCCGCTGGGCCCGATGACGCCCATGACGACGCCGCGCGGCACGTCGAGGTCGACCCCGCGCAGGATCTCGTCCCCGGTGGTGTCCGACTGCCGCCGCAGCCCCCGCACCCGTATCTTGGGCGCCCCGCCCGCGGGGACGCCGTCCACGTCGAGGAGGTGCTCCCTGAGGTCATCTGCTTCGATGGATTCCCGTAGTACGTACAATTGTTAAGCTAGCACGATCGATCATCCTTGGGTTAATTATGCATAGGATCAGGTCGACGCTCACCTGAAGCTGAGCCCATTATTGACACCGTACGTGCCGCCGGCGACGAGCGGCGGAGAAGGGAACTGAGAGAGCGACGGGGGGTGGAGCCGTGGAGAGGAGGAGAGCGGTGGTGTGGTTCTGCTTTGGAATGTACCGCCAGCTGGGGGGGCTGGTGCGGGAGCTTTTTATTATTGGGGGGCGGCAACTGAGGTGGGCGGCTCTCGGTGCACGAGTGACTCGGGGAGAAGAACGGTGGCATCCGGTGGCGGCCGGCCGGGTGCCAACCTGCGATCGACGACTCGTGTTGGGCGTCGTGTCACGGATCTAAAAGTCTAGTCCCACCCACACGAGGCGTTCCATAGCTTATCGCATCGTGGTTTTCTTCTAGGCGCGACTTCGCTATCGTCCTGACGAACTAGCCTAGCTTAAGCTGCCGGCTTGCTTATCACTTATGATCCGGCGGGCGGATCAA
Organism: Zoysia pacifica; assembly: GCA_001602315.1. Lineage (NCBI taxonomy): Eukaryota > Viridiplantae > Streptophyta > Magnoliopsida > Poales > Poaceae > Zoysia > Zoysia pacifica. The sequence goes on from BCLH01003433.1 coordinate 23,745, forward strand.
AGTTGTGTTCTTTGAGATCCCGAATCCGAAGTGTTGCTACTACCGTGCAAGCTAGCAGTAGACGCCAACACGCACGTTGCTGCTGCTATGGATTCCCGGTCGCACTCGCACGCACATGGCGTAAGCGACGAGATGTTGTTCGTCTCCAACTGACCCAGAAAGCACCGCGACCAGATAAGAGCGGCAGCTTGCGATAAGATAACGGCTCGGGCCGGTACGAGTCCGCGGTTATGAGATTGTGACAACGGCGCGGCGCGACGGGCTGAAGCATGCCGCCCCGCCGAGCGCGTAGACCGGGGCCAAAGTGAAGCGGAGTTAATTTGTGGTACCCACGATCGTTCCGCGCGGGACGGGACGGGACGGGCCGGACGGCACTACCTGGCGCCTGCAGCCATTTCTTCGACCCAACTTGTGGGCTGGGGCGCCCCATGCCCATAGACTCGCAGTCATCAACTTTCAGTTCAGTTGGGCTGTAACAGAGTTCTCATGCAATTTTTTAGTTCAGTTGGGCTGTACGGGTTCGGCCGGGGACGGGCCATCCACTTCAGTTCAGGACGATCGTCGCCGTCGGTGGTCCTCCGAGTCACTACGGTATCAGAGACAACACTCAACCATCAAATCGGAAGATTGACAGCGACAGCGATGCTTTGTTTAGCCGACGGAATCAATCATCGCCAATCACCTCTTGGGTGCGCGGAAACAGAGCCGTTGCTCTTGGGCCATCGGCCCATCGCTGCCAGAAATGTGCTAAACAGTTCGATGTAGGCCTAGTAGTATGAAGGAATCAAAAATTTATGTACTGGTGATTGCTTGGGCCCAATCGCCGAGACCGAGCAGCAACAAGTCCAGTCAGACGCTCCAGCCTACAGCCCAATTGCTCCGGGTTCATAGCATTTTAGCCGCTTTTCGGGCACATGTATTCAGAATCACTTAAGAATTTTACAGAAAACTGTTCAAAATCACAGAGAAAATAAGAATTTATTCTCCATTCTAAAGAATGCCTTAGGTCTCAAACGTGACAGAAACCGTATGTACATACTCCATGTAACAGTAGCGGAATAAATACTTCCCGAAACTCTCGTGCTCGGGAGCGTCAATCCATTTACTCGAGACATGTTGGGTCCAGAGATAATGGAGAGTTGTCGGACTGATTAGATGGCAAGCACTGCTGGGAGTGCTAGGATCGCTGGCAAAGCAAAGATTGCCGGGGAACGTCTAAGGCCCGTTATGCAACAAAAGAATTTTTTTTTCTGATTTCTGTGTCTTTTTTAAAAAAATTAAATTTATTTTGGTAAAATTATTGTGAAATCCCTTGGATTCCAAAAGAGCCTAAAGGAGGATGGAGTAGGCGTGAGAGCTCCGGGACAGAAGGCGACAGCTGTTTTTGGGCAAGCAGGAGAAAGTCGCTCCCAGACTCCCACGTACTTGAATCAGCAGAATGGGCAACGGTACAGGATCGGATCGTTGCGCAGCAGGAAAGAGCTGCTGCATCCTGCACTGACGGAGTATGTGTCCAGCTGGTATTCGTAACCTATTTTTTTTATATACTCTACAATATCTATCAATTTTTAGATCAGTAATTGATACATATAAACACCACAAAATATTTATTATCCATATTTTAAATAGGTTGGTCTTAAAGAAAACGTTTGTCAATCCTGCCAGTATACAAATTTTATATGGAGCACTAGTACGTAATTGTACCGACTTCTGTCACACAGCCAACACTTTTAAAAATACGAGCATCTACACTCACTCACTTTAATAAGTATAATATGAAGATTAATCATTGTGAGTCTAAACTATAATGTGTCAATACCGTGACAATGATCATTCTAGATAGATTATACACTCAAGCAGAGGTTATACACTTTTTTCACAGGTTATGCTTCTTTTGATCAACAGAGTCACATAACACTCATTTTAACACACGCTAAGATTTTCACAGATTTCACCTCAAGATGCAAACAGAGATCATCTATCGAGATTTTCGATGACGTGATAGCACATTCTCGTAGCTAGAACATAGGATAAGACGACCACGTCTGCTCCTTGGACCTCATAAAAACTGGGTGATTACACAACCAGAGGGCTATACCTTTGGGCAGTACGATCCCATAGCGCGGGCTATTGCTGCAATCGAAGATCGGATCGTGAGTATCTCACGTCTGCTCATGCGACTTGTGTACCACTCGACCGCTTTAGAGGCTCGATGTGGATAACCAAAGGGGTGAAGTGAGTCCTTCCCATATCACAGTTTCTCTGTTTGCACGAAATCACTATTGAGATCCGATGAACCGGACCTTATATGGGAGAGGCGACGCTTGTCCACAACAGCCGTATCAGACCGAAGCTTAACACCTATCACATCACTTTACACAAGCCACGCCACACAACCAGAAAACACCTTTCTTCACCTAACACCAGTTGCAATATCACACATCCTATTTTATTTTATTCACACCACCAAACTCATTTTAACACATTTTGTAAATGATTGGTGTATGGTGTGGTGATGCATTGCATCACATAAGGGTTCCTAATCAATCTAATATTCAAGGCAGCTTTTCGTTTCTTAAAAGATTTAAAGAAAGGAATTCATATAGTTAACAAGGGGGCATTATCGACGGGGCAACAAGGTAGTATTTATACTTAATGAGAGCAAGTAACTGATATTAGTATAAATACATAATAACAAGTATGATATTAACTACACAACATTTCAACATAGATTAAAATAAATATGCAAACATTTAGGCTATATATAGGTGCATCAGCAAAACATAGGATTAATATGATCAAGGTGTTAAGAGTTTGCCTGCAAATTCTTAATCTTCAGAACTTGTCTTCTCGATAATCTTCAAAATTTAAGTCTCGAACCGCGGGCTTGATGTTGAAGTCTTCAGTCTTTTTATTATTTGCCATTTTAGATATTTTCTCTTGAAATCTAGCTCTTCCTCGAGCTCAGCATTGTCGACGCGATAGAATACGCCTAAGTAAAACTACCGTAAAAAAATAAAACTCGAGAATAATCGATAAGGTCCAAATAAATCTCGAATAAGAGCCTGATAAACTCCACGAGGAAAACTAAGGATGAAGTCATGCATGATGCGATGACTATCTTAATGCAATGCTCATTATTTTAGGTGTACCTTGGTATTATTTACTATGGGTTAATCGTTAGAATAATATTTATTTATCTACTTTATTCTATTTCTTATGAATTACATAGGTAGTTAAGTGTGGTGTTAGGTATTGTTTAATTATACTAAAGCCTTTACATGAGTATGAGCATATGTTACCATTTGCCTAAGTTAATACGAGGTGCTCGAAATGTTATTTTTACACATAACTGTAACTCAGCGTTACTTACTAAGAATTAGTGATTAATTACTAAATTTATTTTAATCAGTGCTTATGTGATTAGTCTATTTAATTCTCTGAGTGTATGCATTATCAAGCATCTAAAGCACTGATGTGTTTATGTGATTATAAACTAATCTAAGGCGTGTACAGTGATCATGCCAAGTGGCTGACGTGTCATTTTATGCATTATCTTGTCTTATCGATAATTACTAAGGAACAACGATTATTTGCTTAGTTTATTTAGGCTATGTTACATAATTGCAATAGCAAGCCATGCGTCTGCAGGTATTATCTAGTTCCTATGGTGTTACTTCATGTGAATTTATCTTATGTGCAACATGCACTAGAAATATACTTAGCATATGGCATGTTATTTCATGTGCTACATTATGTGCAATACTATTTACTATCTTATACCAGTGATTAATTACTAATTAGTATCGTATGTTAGTGATTAATTATTAACTTTATTTTAACTATTCTTATTTAGTTTGTGTTAAATAAATGATTACGCATAGGCAAAAGATTAATTAGTTGTATTCTAATTATTAGTGCCTAATTACTTGACTCCACTTTTATAAGTGTAAGGCTAATAGTATTACGTGCAACAAGGTAGGCAAATGCGAAATGAGACGCACAGTAATCATATTATTAACCTGTGTTTCTCATGCTTATATGAGGTACGCTATTTGAAAGCAAAAGACAGTAAAATAAAGAGCTCCAATAAATCAATAAAGAACCAAAGACAATTAATCAAATAAACTTCGATATAACTCGAATGCCGAAAAGGAGGGTAACATGATCAGTTGATAACTGAGTTTGATTTTTGTGGAGGGGCTGTGAGATTTTTCGATGATGGAGTGGTTGGCTATAGATTTATCGGGTGTCGCAACGTATTTATCGGGGTTATAGGTTTATAAATCAAACTAAAAAAATATGAGCGTTTTAGGATTTGAAATCAATTTTATAAAATAGCTCACGTCGAGATGATTGCGTGAGCGCAAGAATCACCTAAATCAGGATTACAAGTCAAAAGATATAACATTTCCAGTACAGCCTTAAGGACCTAACTGTAATTATTAGAAAGTTAGTAGGGGCTTTTCTATAGTTACCATAGCTGTTAGGGACCTATAAGTAAATGTGGCGAGGTTCAGGGGTCAATATGATATTATTTGGACTAAATCGTAATTATTTTAATAGACTGTAGTGCTGTTTTCTTAAAAATATTAGGACTTGCTCACATTTTACCGGACTGGAGGGGTCTGAGTGCAAAGTGTAATTTCCTGGAATTATTGGAATTGTTTTTGTAAAGGAAATCCATGGAACAGGCCCACAGGTCCATGGGCCAGAGAGGAGGGCGCAGTCCACGGGTCTACCGTGAGCCGGATCAATCAAGGCCGTTGGATCTGGGATGAATTGTGTGGATTTAAAAATAATTATAACGTTATGTTCGATCTAATCTGGTGCGTCCGTTTGTGATCCAACGGTGGAGGCGCGGTCCTGAGCGTCGGCAGCGGCTGAGCCTGGGCGCACGGCGGCCAGACCCGAGTCGGACGACGGCGCCATGGCGGCGCTTCGCCAGAGAAGTGCGACAGGCGATGCAGGGCTCCAACTCGACGAAAATGGGCGGAAAGGGAGAGGAGCTCACGCTGAACCTTCCTGTGACGACGTCGTTGGCCGAAATCCCCTAGAGGTGGCTCGGGACGGGGAAGCAGAAGGCAGCAGTGGTGGCGCACGGTGCCGGACCGTGACGACGTCAGGAGAGCTCCGCGACACCAGGGTTCGGAAGAGGGGGTCGCAGGGATGCTTCAGGCACAGAGAGGAGCGGGCGAGACCCACCGGAGACGAGAAGTCACGGTGGAGGCAGCGGCGGCGCAAAAATTGGGGAAAAACTGGAAATTGAGTTGGAGAAGCAGAGAGAGAGAGGCTCGAGCGCAGATTGATGAGGGAGAGAAGCTGCCCGGAGTCCCCTTTTATTGCCGGAGAAGGCTTGGCGGCTACGGCGCGGTGTTTGGGGGTAAACCGACCGGCGGCGGCACTGGCTTGCTCTGTCGAGGCACGTGGAGGCGGCAGAGAGAGCGCGTCCGGGGCTGGGAAGAAGAGCGGTATGGTGAGTATGTTCTCTTGTCGGGGCAGATGGGCACGTCGCGCTACCCAGGAGGACGCGGGAGCGGTGGCAGCGCTCTCGGGTTCCGGTCGGGATGGGCGGTAGTGGCGCGGCGGGGCACGTCGGGTTGTCGAGTGTGCGCGGGAGCGACGGCGGCGCGCATGAGCGTTAGCCGGGACGGGTGGCGGCGCACGTCGTGCGGCCGGGAGAGGCGCGGGAGCGGCAGCGGCGTGTCGGCCGGAGCTCGAAGACGACCGGCGCGCGCGGGATGGGCCGTGTTGCTCGGCCGC
>BCLH01003434.1:0-20625 GCA_001602315.1 Zoysia pacifica
GAGTTGAGAGAGGTGAGTGGAGAACAAATCGCAGCTCCGCTCGTCGTCCACAAGCCTGCGCACCGGTGCGTCGCATGCGGCCAGTCCGCACGAGCGTCTGAATCGGCAGCTCCGCTCGCCCCGCCGGAGCGAGCCACTCGCCGCAGCCCAGCAGCGCGACCTGCTTCCTGCCGCCTGCACGCCGCCCCGCAAGGCAACCCGCCGCCGCCCCTAGTTGGATTACGTTGGTTCACGGTGGGAATGTCGGGGTCTCGGGGAAAGTCCGAGGTGACGATAGGCTCACAAGAAAATTATCCAGGGGTATTTTAGTCCGCTCCAAGGAATTTCAATGATCTATTGTTTTTTTTATTTAATCATTAAAAATACCTAATGCTAACGATGTTATAAATTAAAGCCAAACGACAGCTTTATTTTAAAATATCAGAGTCGAATATACAATCTCTATAATACAGGAGGTCAGTAACGGTGCAATTGTTCTATGATCTATGTGCTTCGTAGCTCCCACTGCTCCAAACTAATTAACGAAATGGGCTGAGCTCATCTTTAGAAACTCAAGTCCGGCCATCCTTGCTACAGTAATGTGTCAATTTTTTGTGAAGTTTGATTGTCCAATGAAACCGAATCGGTTGGTTTCTATCAGTTTTTCAAAACCTGATGCTACCTGTGCAGGTTGCACATAAGCTACAGAAACATCACACTTGCTTTTGACAAGCCAGCTGCTGTTTCCTAAATCAATCCAGTTAGGTTCGACAAGCTGACTGTCATATACTTAATCACTTATTGCAATCTGAGGAGAGGTATTAGTTGATAATAAGCACACATGTGGACATGGATTAGCACACGTCTTGAGCTCAGACGCCATATGATTACCGATTTGCTGTCACGCTAATCACCTTGTATACATATCTAGTTTAGTAGTATCTTGCAATACACTATATATACGCATCGCTGGGAATATAATAACAAGGGAGGGCCAGTGGAAGAAAGAGGAAACAAGAATCGCGAGCGGTTCTCTAGCCGCTACCCCCGCAGTGGCGAAATGAAGGATGGATAATTGATGGTGGCAAGACTGTGACAGGCAGAACCGTTGACTAATGCTGCGTAACGATGATTAGCTTTTGGTGTCGCTGTGCGATGGCAACGTTGGGCATCCTCCTACCTAATTGGCCGGTATTATCGATCGGCCTGCAGCCTGAAGCCTACATGGATGCTCTTGTGTTAGCTTTCGTTTTCCCCTACTCGAGCAGTATCTTTACTTTTCTTTTCTTTTTTTTTCTGTAATTGTATTTAATCTGTCAGTCGATCTCTTCAATCACGTCAGGTCTAAATCGATCTACGGGCATAGATTTGCCTTGTTGAAAGGATTACAGAGCACCTTTGTGCCTAATTTGTCAGTCCCACTTGAACATTTCAGATCAGGGAAAAATCAGAAATTTTCTCAATTAATTGATGCTTATTGGTCTAGTATGCACAATTTATTTTAATCACAGTTCTTACAGGACTTTCCATTTCGTTATCCGAGCTAATCTGACTCGTTCCAATTTTCAAGATAAAAAAAAAGAGCTTGAACGGAACAACGAAAAGAAAGCCCACGAGCCCATAGAACCAACATAAGGAGTCCACGAGACGAAACCAAAAAAACCCAAGAAACTAACTGTTCAACGGCCCAAGTCAATCCCTCTTTTGCGGCCCACATTGTTGTTTGGGGTTGCCGTCGGGCAGAGCGCTGGGTGCGTGTAGGCAGAGCTCACAAAACCCTTCAAAACTATTCCGTTTTTACGGTTTTCGGTAAAATCGATTCGAATCGGTTTTATAAATCGATCGATTTTTGTTTTAAAAATTTTAAAAAAAATTGAAAAATTAAAAAATTCGGAATACCGAAAACCGGTAAAACCGATCGGCTAACCGATAAAACCTTTTATCGGTGAGTTTTAAAATTTAAAATCTGTTACTGTAATAAACAGATGAAACCGACCGACTTACTGTAGCAAACCGTTCAAATTTTAAATTTTCGATTTATAGCGGTTTTTGACCGATTTTTTTTATTTTTTTGATTTTCGTTAAACTTGTTGTGACCGATTTTAACAGTTTAAATGAAATATTAAACCTACGTGTAGCATTGAACATGCCGGCAGGAGAAGAGCGCCCGCGGCGACGCCTTTTAGCCTCGGCGCGCCGGCAGCCCCGCACCTGTCTGCGCGCGACTCATACTAGCTGAGCTGAGTTGGCCACGCGAGCTGAGCTGACGACACGCTCACAGGTCGCAGCACTTGTTCGCAGAAGGCCGCGTAACGGCCGCAGTAAAACCAGATGGGGAGCAGGAACAGTTCGTGGTGTCAAGGTAAGCGTGGCAGCGTCAGCATGGTAGTCTATGTGTCTACTAACGTTTTACTACGTACTGGGATCAAAAGGGGACGGACAAGCAAGGCGATCAGCGATGCTGCAGCCGGGATCAAGGGGGGCAACCATCCCCAGAGCAGTATTGGAGCGCGACGAGAAGAAAAGGCGCTTTGCGTGACAGCGTTGCGTACTGGTGCGTGCCGTTGTTACAGTGTGCTGCTGCAAGTAATGGCTCGCGCGCCGCGCGTGTGACGACTTCCCGTGCTCCGTCTTCCCCGCGACGGCACGGCATTCACGGCGCGTGCTGCGTTTCATCCCATGCTCTCCATCGATTTCTGAACGCTGCTCGGTGTGGTGTGGTCGAGATGACACTTCCGGCCCCCGTGATGTCGAATTTGCGGTGGTCCTCTTCCCGGCTGCCGCGCCGTGCCGATGGTCCCCAGCTGGTTGCGGCCTGCTGGTGATCGGGTCGCTCGCCGTCCCACCAGGCTGCCTGCCGTGGCGTCCGCCCTGATCGAATCGTGGAGGGTGGAGGTGGAGCCTGGAGGTAAGGAGCGCTTCGGCACGGTGGCGCCCGGGATATTGCCGTAGGTGGAGTTTACTGCGATTCACGGACGCACGCGCGTACGAACGTGCCGCGCGCGCATGGCAACGTCAATGCGCAGGCGAACTGCCTGACAAATGGCGGATCCCAATCTCGTGCTTTGAGGTTTTGCAGGCAGCGTCTCTGTTCTCAACAGAGTTTAATAACAGAATGAGCAGTACCAGTTTTTCAGGCTGGATATATCCAGATATGAACAAGGGGGGAAAATCTGATACGACGAGATGATCATTTTTCTTCTACAATATGAAGTTGCAGACTCAGTACAAACTTCTGAATATATGGCAGCTGATGAAGTATCGTAGAGGAAACAGTAGCTACAGGGTTCGATCTTTCGGAAACAATAGCGACCATCGGCAGTGACACATGACAAGCCCGTGGGCAAAATGGGCGTCTTCCAGAAGGCCATATATCTCACTACACATACAAAATATTACGTAATAATTTAACAGAACCACTTCAGATAACTATCGCACACTTCAAGCCAAAAACTCGGTCCATTCTTTCCTGATTTATATGCAGGCCAGGACAGCTATTTTTTCAGATCCATCATCGGTCCCAATTACCTTGGAGCTGCAGGAAGATTAAATATATTTCAGAAATAAATTGAAACAAGACAAATGCATCTAGTAATAAGTTCTCTAATGTCAGGTAACATTTTAATTAAACTTCTTTATAGCATACCCAGGGTTGGTCTTAGTTGTTTGAAATTTCCTAAAACATATATGTAGATAAGTGACAAGAAGACAACTGCAATAACAGTATACAGCATTGTAGTACAAACTGGCCAGAGATATACATTTAACCCACAAAAATAAACAATGCATGCTAGAAAAAATATCCGAAACAAGCACATTCCAAGATTTGATGTCTCCAAGGCAGAACACTAATAGTTTTGCCGAAACATGCATAATTTTTCCAAAGATAATATCAAGGTCAGATCATAAGTCTTGTCAACTGCATGTTCCGTCAACACTTTCCATGTGCCATAGTCTTAACTACAGCTTTTTTAAATGGCTACTAACCAATAACGTTTTTAACACAATTTAATTTATTTTAATTACCAGTGGCATACAACAGTGATCAGCAACTAATATAATATGAACCACAAGATAAAATGACTAAGATTTAATTTCTCTAACATAGAGTTCAATAGTCAAACTCAAAACATGAAAGAGATACTGCTATAGTATACTGTATAGATTACCCATGCCAGCGGCTTCAGAGCCTCTCATGATATTCAGTTTCCGACAAATAGTGGTAAACAAGCTGCATGAAAGGGGCAGGACAGTAAGGATACACCATGCTGATGAAGCAATGAAAAGCTCAGGACAACACAAACAATGCATAGGTCAGAATTGCAACACTATTATTTTAAGAAACTCACTCCCAAGGCAAATCACCAACGAGCATCCAGTCAGCATCCTTGTCTTCATAAGTAAGGACATACTCTTGGGCCTGAAGGGCATCGGCGCTAGAACCATCACCAAGCCTATCTCCTCTTGATGATTTGGATGGACCGCTTTTACCTGTGATGCCACAAGTCTACATGTAATTATGTTTCTAATACAAGAGTGATTCAATCCTAAGCATGTCTAAATATCTTGAAGGGAAATAAAGTTCAAAGTTAGCAGATCTAGTATGTTTGCCTCGTTTTTATTCTCACTTGCACAGGAACCAATACTGACATATATTTGCTACTTGTATACAAGCACAATTTTTAAGGTCATGATTAGCATTCCACTTTATTTCCTTTTCCTAACAAAGAGAACATTTGAGAGTAACTTCCTTGATACTCCTACTTAGTTGTTCATTGAGATTTGATTGTTTGCTAGTCAAAGTATACTAGCGGGCACTACATCAGATCAAGAATCAAACATAAACAGGAACTCTTACCAGTTATGAAGCAGCTGAACATCTTCTCAAGACCAAGTGAGAGATCCTCATAGCTCGAATAGGTCCTGAGGTCGACCTTCCTAAGGTACGGGGCACCATCCATACTGACCTTAACATAGCAGCACCCTGTCTCGCTTCGACCTTCATCTTCGACCTTTGTCTTTGTGGCATTTGCGGTTGCAGCCAATGTGTTCTTCCTGTAGCTCCGAACGGGCGGCCACCCAACAACTTGCGCCCTAGCACATAAAACACAGAACATAAGTACACGTGAACATCATCGAAAAGTATTTCAACAAGTCTTCTTCAGACTTCACAACCAGTGATAAGTACAGAACCTCAACATCAAGCACAGAATCCGGCCTGGATAGCGAGCTCGCGAGGAGTCCGAAATCGAACCACTCTTAAAACGGAAAGTTAACCAAACTGGAGGTGAACTTACTTGGCAGCCCGCGGAGCTCCGGCAGCGGCATCTCCATCGCCCCTGTCCTCCCCCCTCAAGCCCACAACATCTTCCGCATCCGCATCGCGGCTCGCGGACCGGTCCAGCCCGCGCTTGGCGCCGCCTGCCCTGGGTAGAGGCGCAGGCGCGGGGCAGCCGAGGGTGAGCACGGCGTCGACGTCCTCCGCCTCGACGCGGCGGCCGGGGGACTCCGACCCCGGGAGCCCGAGCCGCAGCGCGAGGTGCTCCTCGCCACCGGCGGCGGTGGTGGTTGGGGAGGACGAGGACCCGACGGAGGCGCCGAGGCCGATGTAGTCGCGCGCCTCGAGGGGCGGCGGCGGCGGCGTCATTGGAACCGAAGGCGAGGCAGGAAGCAGAGTGGGATTGCGTGGGGAGAGGCGTGGGGAGAAGAGAAGAGAAGACTGCGGCCACATCTGTTAAGGAATGCTTTGGCGTGTGACAGGTGACAGCGCGCGAGCGCGAGCGCTTTCTCTCTCTGTTCCCCGCCGCTCTCCCTTGGCCGCTTAGCGAGAAGTGGCCGGCGACGACCGTTTCTCCACCCCTGGTCAATAAAAAAGCTTCCAGTTACGGCGATGGTGACTTGGAATTGCCAAGTGCGATCAACGCGTCGTCCTCCTTCTGCGGTCGCTCACGGCTGTCCGGGCAAGGAATTCGTTTGAACACACAAAAGGTCGCCCGTGCCACAACTCCATCTGGACTGGACCTTTTTACCGGCGACGCGACTGACGTTGTAAGCGCGAATCCAATGCCGTCCGCGAGCCACGACCACGAGACAGACAAGCGTGCGGCGTGCAGGACGGTGAAAGCAGGAAAACGGCGACATGCTTTGGCAAAAGTTACGACCAATGTCACTGCAGAGGCTGGGTGAAAGACGGAAAGGATGGGGGGTTTGATAAGAGCACTCCCAATGCAAAATTTTATATAGTTTCTAAGAGTAATAATTTGTTTTTTACACTCAATCATCATCAATGCATAGTTTTAGTTTTTGATTAAAATTTAATAATTTTTTATTTATTTTACAAAAGAAAATTATATCATAAAAACTACTAAAGTACTTTTAATGCATATCTGATATAGTTTTTAGTGCTTTGTTTTAGTAAAGAGGTGATTTTTTATATAGATCATTTTTTATTCTCTTTCTTCATTAATTTTTTTATCACATAAGTAAAATGATGATGTGACAAATTAATTAAGAGAAATAAAAACTACTATTAATGCATTATTAGGAGTGCTTAATTTCATCCAACCTCGGCCGTGACAAAAAGGGGAGGCCGCTGCCGGCGGCGGTTAACCGCCTCGAGAACGCAAGTGAAATGTTTGTTTGGGCGGCGACATGATCTTCGCGAGGATTCCCTTTTCGGTTTGTTTTATCCCGGCGAGTGACAGATGCCGCGCCGCCCTGGTCTTGCTAACGAGACCACCGCACCCTCGTGTTCCTCTCTCTCAATGCCGGTGGTGCCGTGGTGGGTGTGACGATTCGCGTTCTGTTCTGTTCTGGTCTCGGTCTCGGAGAGAGGACGCGCCGACCGCGGTGGCGGCCACGGCGCTGGGTGGGAAGCAAGGCGCGCGCCCCGTACGATACCCCGCCAAATCCACTCGACCACCACTCCACGAGCCAGCTCCCACGATCCGCTTCCGAGTTTCAACGCGTTTATGCTCCCTGCCGTGCCGTCTGGTTTCTGCTCCGCGTCGCGCTCGTGTTCGTCTAGGCGTACTTTCCTGCCGGGGGACGGCTGGGCAGCCGCACGAAGAGGAGTTCGTCGCCCGCCACTTCGAGCGCACGCAGAGGAAGATGCGCACCACACGGCGCTTCCCGGATTTCGCGGCGATTTGCGCCTGCCGTCCGTCTCCCCGTGCCGAGTCGCGCGCGTCTTGATGGTACTTGGCGTGGCGACCGGCCATCCGTCCTCTATTTCTGTTGATGCGTGCTCGAATTCTCCGCTTTCATTCACATCGCCGGAGAGCTCTGTCCCGGCGGTCTTCGGGGCCCAACTCAACCGTGCGTGCAATCGGGGTGGGAACTCGGAACGAACTGAGCTTTTGAGGTGGACGGACCATCATCGGTTCGCCCACGCGTGCGGGTAGTAGTCGTCGCCATTATAATGCTCCGCTGCTGAGTGCTGGCGAACAGAACGAGCGAACTCTGAAAACTCCTCTGTTTTCGTGTGGCGTGACTTGGGGCCCTGTAAATGGGCCGCCGGACATGTTTTCTTGGTCCTGGACGGTGTCCATCTCGCCCATAAAGGCCCACTTAACGTCTCCCAGACTCGTCTTCGCTCTATTGTTCGCTGCGCTTGCACGAGCAATCACAACTAAACTGATCTCAGGCTTCGCCGCACTTTGTCGTAACGCGACGCCATGTGCAGCCGTGCGGTTAGGTTACCTCACCTAAGTCGCTAGCTGGACCAGCATCTGGAAGCGAGGCGAGGAGCATGGAGTGCAGGTACTTAAAATGGACCTTAATTACAGTATAGAACATCGTCAGTCCCAGACTCCAGATTTTTGAAGAACACAGTTCAGGCATTTGATTCGTCAAAAATTTATATTCCAATGCATTTTTGTTTGCTACTGCTCCGCGCGTGGCACCGCGTTAGTTGTTGTTAGTTCTCTGTCGAACACCGACGTCTCGTCGAATTGTATTTTCTCAAAGCTGCATCCATCGAGGGGTACCGGCACAAGGTAAATACAGACGACACAGCAGGACAAAATGGGACCGACGACGAGGTTCCTTTCGATAATGCTAGTGGGCAAAAGTCACGTCGGCTGTTGGGATTAGCCGGAGACTTGAGCTTTCACTAGGCTTTCATTATTAAAGCCAGAAACATCATCTTTCGTGGACCTATGGAGGTCGATTTATGGGTTAAAGATTTGTATATAAGTCGCTCAGTGGTTGCTCCAACAGCTTGGAGTATGTGTTTGGTGTTATCATCCTCTTTAGGTAGAGATGTCATCCTTATCCTGATTCTTCACTTTTTGAATCCATTAAGACCTTGTTTGTAACGTAGAAATTTTACAAAATCAATTCAATTTCGTATGAAAAAATTTTAAAATTTTTTTTTCACATTTCAAACAGAGCCTAAAACATCGCTGAACTAGTTCAATTGCAGAGTCGATGCAATGATACTACGTATGGGTGGTGAAGTCTCACAGCCCACTGCAAAAATATTTTGATTTTTTTTTGAAAAAAATTACTCTAAATTAAAAAAAAAACTAATTAAATCTGATCAGGTCTTTTTATTGCTTAGCCCTTAACAAGGCTAAGTCAAAATTCTCAACCCGTTAACACTCCTAATGTGGCTCCCCGCTCCCGGAAAAGAGACCTCGGCCTCCATTACTTTTTTTTCTTCCAGAAAACATAAACATCGTTTGCCTGTCGCAAAAAAAAAAAAAAACCGTAGACATTGTTTGCGTCACATGTATTCGGAATCTTCGTAACACGAATAATGTTTTTCCAGCATGTAGCAGAGGGAATGATCAGGCCGTGGTTCGTTCCAACAGATGGATTGTTTAAAAACGAACAGATTAACAATCGCCATTTGAACAGTTATAAAACTCCTGTCTTGACTTTGATGATGACCACGTGCTGAACGTGTGGTCAGAAGCAAAGTGACTAGTTGCATCGCCAAAGGAATAAAAAGGATTAACGTAATAGATTAGCTGCGGGTAGATAGAAGCATTGCAAACACGAGCGCGCTGAACTTGCACCGGTCCGGTCGTTCGCGCCACGTGCTCACGGAAAGTGGGTACGGCGTGGCGACCTTTTTAACACGGAGCCACGTCTCTCCGCCGCTGGATGTGTCGGCCCAACGCGACGGACGGCGGTGATCCGCTCTGTTCCCAGCTTGCCAACCGGCGTGGCCCGATCGGGGCCGCGGCATGCAGCTGGCGGGTGGGAACGACACGTCATTGACCAAGAGGTGGTGTCCATGGTCTAGCTGAATACTTGCCCAAAACACCCTTCCTATCATGATATTTTTCTTTGCGTTATGACATTTCGAAACAGAGACTAATTGGAAGTTTCGTTGGTCCTCTCTCTTAGAATGCACTTAAAGGAGAACATCGGATCGCGCCATGACCTTATCTATGGCCATCTAATTGCACATACCGAGTAAGGCGCAGTTGATTATAACTAAATTATTCTTCTTGCAGGAAATATTATTTTATCTTTACTGAAATTTTAGTTCAAATGTCCGTGTCAGACGAAAAATATGATGGGCCGTGTGACCGAGTCGACAACAATATCCCGGAGGAGAACGTCATGGGCATGACTTGTTTCAGAAGTTACCATAATTGCCATGACAACAACTTTGGGCAATTAAACTCTATTGATGATATATTATATTGACTCTGATAGCTGCTAGGAATACATCCAATAAACTCGTTAAATGAAATAGAAAGGAAGTATAACATATGTCTACTACTCCCTCCGTTTTAAAATATTGACACTTTTAACTTTTAACATTAACTTTTACCTATTCGTTTTATTCAATAAATTTGTTCAAATATGTAAAATTTTGTTATTATTTGATTTATCATTTGTGAAATTTAAATCATAACTAATAATTTTATATATTAGAACAATTTTTTTAATAAGACGAATAGTTGATGTTAAAAGTTAACGGTATCAATAATTTACAACTGGAGAGAGTACTTTCAAACCAAACAATCCTACCTTTCATGTATATAGATATACTTTACCATCCAGAAGAAGAAAAATCCCTCTATCCAGACTAGTTAAAAAGAAATATTCTTTGCACTAGCATTAAGGCCTGTGATTGCATAAGACTAGTTCAAGTTGAAATATTCATAAGGCCTCTGATTGCACAAGATGAAATATTCTTTTTATTTGAACAGGTCCATAAAAAACACCCACTGTTTAAGAAAAATTTCGGTGATGCACGAAGATTCTCCCATTTAAACCAAGTCTCACTTTGCTTACGGCCTTGGTCCCTGGACCACTACGGAGGTCTCAAACAATGATGAGCTCCCGCAAAACCGCGAGAAGCGAGGGGTGTGAGTGCAACTAACCAGTAACCACCGCTCCTCTCCTCGCCGACGGCGACGCGCTCCTCGGCCTCCTTTTCCCTGTCCAACCATCGCGTCACCAACTCCTCCATCCTGTCCTCGTTCGCGTGGAGAGAAAGGGAGGTCAGGTCAAGCCGAGGCCAGGTCGCCAGCAGAAGCAGGGCGGCAGAGGAAAAGGAGAGGCGTGGGCGAACTCGAGGGAGCCAGCTAGCCGCCGACCCCGCGGCAACCGCCCTGCTACCAGATCAGGTCTCGTCGCGCCGCGGCTCAGCTCCTCTTCCTCCTCCGGCCGCCGCGGCACTACCGGGCCGCCGGCGAGTGGAGATCCGCCCTTCGTCGTTCAACGGTAAGGAAAGCTCTTGCTTGCTTGGATGGGTCGCTCTGTCCTCTTGCAGACTCCGATCCGCCTGTTAGTTGCTGGCAAGTCTCGCGTGCGGCGGAGCGTGGCGGCGAACTGAGAGCTGTTTATTTTCCTAAATTGTGCGGGATTACCCATGTTCGTTAGGTCCGTCCCTGCTGGTTGGGTAGAAATGTCTCTACCTCTAGCTTTAGATCTTGCTGCTTGTGCAAATTTGTTGCAGCGGCAGCAGAGTTTTAATTTGGCACTTTTATGGATGAGCATGGGCATCGATTGTTTGATGTTGAGCTAAGCTGAAGCAATTGGTTGTTTTGCAGGCACAATTAAGCGTCAATCAGTTACATCTGCATCGACGTCCCTGCATGAGTAGAAGGGATAGTATGAGCAGCCATTTTGGTCCGACAAGCTTGTGCTTTTGAATAATTTTGGAGGGATATACATGCATGACGGAATTCTGATCCCAGAATGATATCCAGTCGAAGGAACAGTGGGGTTATCCTACGGGAGGGGTCGGTTAGGGACTGGTCCGAGTTTGTCGATCCCTCGCCGTCACCTAAACTGCTGTATTCACAGTCCTATGTGGCAGTGAGGGGACTGCTGGCCACGGTGGCCTCTATGGATTTTATTCTGCTTTCAAGCAAAATAAGGTCTGCATGGGCAGCTATGACGTCTCGGAGGCAAACTAGGTCTCCAGAGAGATCAAGATCGAAAGGATCGAGCTGCAAGAGATTTATAGTTCATCTGTTGTTATGTTTCATGGTTGGTATTTTCGTTGGCTTCCTGCCTTTCTTCTCGGTTGATATCTTGAAGAAGATTGTCTCCGAGAACAAGAGGCTTCCATTCCATGAGGGTGTGATTGAGAGGGAACTGATGGGTTCTAAAGTAAAGGAGTTGGAGACAGTTGTAGTCGAGAAAGAGGTAGAATTGATTGATGAGACAGAGGTTGGAGAGAGCCCTCCAGTTCCTGCAATGTTGGATGATGAGGTTGATTTTTTTGATTCGTCGCGTGCATTACCTGCTATTGATGGACTGGATATCCCTGCGAAGAAGCTGCTGATAATTGTGACGATCACATCTGTTCGGCCACAGCAGCCATATTACTTGAATCGGCTGGCTCATGTTTTGAAAGCTGTACAGTCTCCTCTCTTGTGGCTGGTAGTTGAATGGCCTGAGCAGTCCTATGAAACAGCAGAAATCCTGAGGTCATCTGGGGTTATGTACAGGCATCTTATATGTAAAAAGAATACTACAAATGTACGAAAGATTGCTGTGTGTCAAAGGAATAATGCAATCTATCATATCAAAAAGCATCGCCTTGATGGTATAATGCATTTTGCTGATGAAGAGCGGTCTTACACGGGCGAAGTATTTGAAGAAATGCAGAAAATCAAGTGAGGACTGGACCACTTTTTTATTTTTCCTGTATTGATATTTTTTATGACTTATGAGCCAGTCTAAGTCTTGCTTGTTTATGATAAATTGTTAGAATTGTTCGCTCCTATATAGTACATTCTTGTAGTTTATTTCATTTAACTGAATAAAAATGGGGGCAAATTGGTTTCTTCATTCAAATTAATGCGCAAGGCAGTAAGCATAAGTAGTGTTGAATATTGGAATGAGGAAGCAACAAATCAACTGCTCCACAATTTTTTGCACTGTAACTGCAGATCAAAAGTTTCAGACCAAAGTGTCGATTGGTCATATTTTAGTAAATTAACTGAGATCTCTTTGCTTGATCTCTCATTGCTAATTAGCTTGGTTTATGTTTGCAGGCGCTTTGGATCATGGCCTGTAGCAATCCATGCCGTAACTAAGTATAGGGCGGTTTTAGAAGGTCCGATTTGTAAAGGCAACCGAGTCACTGGGTGGCACACAGACACAGTTCAGAAGAAGGGAGCGGCTCGTCGATTTCCAATTGGTTTCTCTGCTTTTGCCTTCAACAGCACAATGCTATGGGATCCTCAGAGATGGAACCGTCCACCTATGGATTCTGTTGTGGTCCACACAGGTGGAAGAGGTGGTTTGCAGGTGAGTTTATCCTACTGAATAAGCTAGTCGACATCGTATTACAACAGTTTTTGACATAGCTGATGAAATGTCTGCTCGTGTAATATCAAATCAATAAAACCTATAAATTTATGTTTCCACTAATAAATATTATAAAAAATGAGCTGTGGCACACCTTGCAACTAGTGCAAAGCTACGCAATAGAGTTATTTTTTTAACCATGATCGACCTGTATATATCAACTATCAGATGGATGGTCTGACCTGACATGTCTTTGCAGGAATCGAGATTTATTGAAAAGCTTGTTAAATATGATCGTCAAGTAGAGGGCCTTCCTGACAATTGCAACAGGGTTATGGTCTGGAATTTCAACTTGGAACCTCCTCTGCTCAACTACCCAACAGGCTGGTCGTTATATAAGAATCTGAAAGTCAACATGCCTGTAACATAATGTTTTGCTGCTGCGCCATGGTGCTTTGCCTACTCCTGGAGATGATTTTTATCAGCTAGACAGAAGTTCAAAAAATGTTTATAATGGCATGGTGGTGCTGAATTCCGACTCCATGTTATCTGATGGTCATGAGAGTGAGGAGTTCTCAAGTTTGAATGCTACATTTTGAAAAGATTGCAGAAGTATTACGCAAATCTGCTGTGTTACTTTCTGCTTTCAGTGATCTCATGCCGAGCTGATCACAACACCTGACTGGATCTTTTTCGCCCTTTTTCTTTTATCTATTCCTTTTTTATGCTCTTTATTTTCTCTCCTTTATATTCAGTAGCTAGATACCTTCCTGTAGATTTTTTAGGTTCTGTTTGTATGTGTTACTCCCACCTTACAGGTGTAAAAGCTTCCATAGTTCCATACATTTTGACAATTTAAAAAAACAAAGGCAGATACTCTTGATACGTGAACAGATTTAAAACTTGTGTCTGATGGAATTGATTGACTTTGTCTCAAATTGCTTCCGCGTGACATGTATCCTGTGGGGCAATTCGGTTCAGGCCACTGATAAACGAAGGCATCCAGAACGTCATTAGTAAACGGAGCATCAAAAAAAGCCACGTTTAAACACTTAGCTCATCAGTCTTTACTCCTACTTATGTATTACCTGTTTTTTTTTTAAAGGGAACAAGACAGGAAGACAATTTTGCCCCTGATTGGCCAACAGGATGAGCAACTTGCTCCTCAAATTTGAAATTTAAGCAGTTTGAATTTCAAATTAAAATTTCGTAATCAGTAAATGCCGCGCTTGTCCAATACCAGGAGAAATTTCAAAGTTCAAATTTCAAATTCAGGCCACCTCCTAGTTTTGAATCGGAACTATTTTTCCAAATCTAGGCAGGGGCAACATTGTCCTTTTCCATGTCTTATTCTATTATAAAAAAATTAAAAAAACCAGAAAATACAAGGTAAGGGCAAATACCGATGAGCTAGAGGATTAGACATGGCTTTTTCTGGATGCTTCGTTTACTAATGACTTTCTCTGAATTCCATTGTTTAGTAGTGGCTTGTTGAATTGTCCCGTATCCTGTAAGAATCAAGTTTCTTGGTCAGTTGGTCGGCCTCAACTCGTCCACACAAAGCTCCAGCCGGACGTCCGGCGGCGGCTGATGGTGCATGGTGGCCATTCCGCTACTGTACACTGCGTCGGATAAAAGTCACAATGGACATTTCCATGTCTAGAACTTGTGGTCAACGACTACATTGGGAAAAAGAAAAAGAACAAAAACTGTGTAGCCAGTTGCTAACGGTTGAACTGTTGAATCATATGTAACGCTGCCTGCAGGCAACAGCGAAAACCTGGCAACCGAATGCAAGGCATGACGATTCCTATCCCGATTACGGCCTTCTCACGCGTCATCCGCTACCTCGCTTCCCATGATCCCATCCCAAGTCCGCCGGCGCGTCGCTGCGTCACTCGCAAGCTTCCCGGCCCCGTCGTGCACGCGATAGAGCAGCACCACCTGGACCTCCTCCTCGTCGCGTTCCTCTACGGCTGCGCCTTCGCGGGCGCGCTCTTCGTCGCGACCTCCCTAGTGCTGCTTGACAGAACTCCGGAACCGCAAGAGCGATTAGGAGTGAACACACACGAACACGGTAGACACACGAATTGTGCTGCAATCTTTTTTTACTGATCTTTGTTATCTTTATATAAGCAAAGTACATGCAGTCACATATGGTTACAAACTAATTGAAAAAATCACGGCATGCTCGTAATCGATTGTTGCCGTCCCAACAACCTGAGACATGCCGCATTCTATGCTAAGCCGCTAATGGTTCTACCTGCCTACTATGACCAGCGAGCTCAGGGCTTATTCAAACAATCTCCTCCTAAGCCCTAGAGCAACTACACTAAGTCTTTTATGCCGATGTCGCCACGTAGCTTCTGGAACCGAACACGTCCGAGCCCCTTAGTGAGGATGTCGCCCAGCTGCAGTTCAGTACCAATGAACTCGACGTCGATCAACTTCCTGTCGCAGCACTCTCGGATGAAGTGGAACTTTACATCGATATGTTCACTTCAGTCATGATGCACAGGATTTTTCATCAATGCAATGGCGGATTTATTGTCCATCATGAGCTTGGGTGCGAGGATAGCTCCTCCGATGAGTTCAGCCAGCAACCGTGCCAACCATACTCCCTCGCACGCAGCTCCTGCAGCCGCGATGTATTCTGCCTCACAGGAAGACAACGCGACCACTTTCTGCTTGGACGACTGCCATGCAATCGGTCCACCTACAAGGAAGAAGGTGAGCCCACTGGTGCTCTTCCGGTCGTTGACGTCTCGGGCCAAGTCACTGTCGGAATACCCCTGCAACTTCGGAGTGCCTCCATTCTTCTGTCTTGGGTGGTAGTGCAAGCCCCAATGCACCGTCCCAGCGACATACCGCAGCACGCGCTTGACACCAGCGAGGTGCTCTTCACGTGGTGCCTCCATAAATCGACTGAGGTACCCCACTGCGTATGCCAGATCTGGCCTTGAGTTACACAGGTACCTGAGGCTGCCGATGAGACTACGGTACTGAGTGGCATCAACACTGGGCGTCGTCCCTTCCTTCAGGAGCTTCAGTTTCATCTCCATGGGCGTGGCACTCGGGTTGCAACCTGCCAGCCCAGCCTTCTCGAGAATCTTGGTGGCATACGCAGCCTGACGGAGTGTGATCCCGTCTGCACCTTGTGACACCTCCAGGCCGAGGTAGTAGGAGAGAAGATCGAGGTCGCTCATGCGAAAGGTGTTCATCATCTGACCTTTGAACCTTGTCACGGCACCTGCATCACCACCAGTGATGATTAGATCATCAACATAGACGCCTACGATCAGGTGCCCTGCCCCCTTTTCACGGGTGTACATCCCGTGTTCATTGATGCAGCGGTTGAAGCCGAGCTTGATCACTGAAGCATCGAGTTTCTGGTTCCAGGCTCGTTGAGCCTGGCGGAGCCCATACAGCACCTTATGCAGTCGAAGCACCATGTTCCTGTTCTTGTCATCGATGAAACCGGGGGGCTGCTGAACGTAGACCTCCTCCTAGAGGTCCCCGTTCAAGAACGCCGATTTGACGTCCATGTGGTGAACGCCCCCAACCGTAGTGCGCCGCAATAGCAAGAAGCAGGCGCACTGACTCAAGTCGCGCGACGGGGGCGAACACCTCTTCAAAGTCGATGCCGGGGCGTTGCACATACCCCTTCGCGACGAGACGAGCTTTGTACTTGGCGATGTCGCCGTTCTCATCACGTTTCACCTTATACACCCACTTCAGGCCGATGGCATGATGACCATGGGGAAGCTCAGCCAACGACCAGGTGCAGTTGTCGCGGATCGACTTCATTTCCTCCTCCATCGCAGCGTTCCACTTTGGATCACCGTCAGCGTCTTTAAAGGACTTGGGCTCCTCCACGTTGACGTTATGCAGCTCCGCGTCCTCGACGTCGCGATGAGCCAGCCCGGGGACGGTGTTCGTGCCGAGCACGTTGTCGAGTGTTCTGTACCGGTGCTCCACGTCCTCGTCGTCGTCAGCGTCGAGGTTGAGATCAGTGGTGAGCGGCATCACGAACTCGACCTGCAACCCCGTCGGAGCACTGGGAGTTGAGGGTGGCGGTGACGCGGTCTGCACCTCTGGCGTGCGCGGGCTCGTTGGAGCAGGTGAAGCCGGTGTCGTGGTCGATGCCCTAGACGGTTCACGCCTGAGCTCGTACTCGACGATGAACGGCTCCGAGTTGGCACTTGATGACGATTCATCCCACTCCCAGCGTGCGCCTTCATCGAAGATGGCGTCGCGCGAGATGTGGACGCGCTCCGTGACAGGGTCGAAGAAGCGGTATGCCTTCGATCCGCTCTCGTACCCGATGAAGACGACCTTCTGCCCGCGGTCGTCGAGCTTGCTGAGATGCGGGCGAAGGCGTTTGATGTAGGCCACGCACCCGAACACTTTTAAGAAGTGCACGGGCGGTTTCTTCCCGTACCAAGCCTGGTACGGTGTCATCCCGTCGAGCGCGCTCGTCGGCGCTCGGTTGAGCAGGAACACCGCGGTGTGAACCGCTTCTCCCCAGAAACGCCTGGGCATGCCGCGAGCGTGCAGGATACTCCTGGCCGTGCCCATGATCATCTGGTTCCGGCGCTCCACGACGCCGTTTTGCTGTGGTGAGTACGGCGCTGAGTGGTGACGTTGTATCCCCTCGCCTGCACAGTGTTCGCCAAATTCCACTGATGTGAATTCACCACCGTGATCAGTGCGAAGTACCTTCAGCTTCTTCCCGCACTCGCGCTCAACGCGTGCCTGAAATGCCATGATCGCAGCTGGTGCATCTGCCTTCGTACGCAGGAGCGTGAGCCACATGAATCGGCTCATGTCATCAACCAGCAGCAAGAAATAGACGTTGTCAGCTGGTGTTGGTGGAGAGATCGGCCCACAAAGGTCTCCATGTACAAGCTCAAGCTCCTCCTGAGCTCTGTACTTTGCCGCCCGGGGAAACGGCGTGCGCTTTTGTTTCGCCAGAGCACAGTCTTCACAGACCTGCTCAACGTGGTCGATGACGGCTAGACCATTCACCAAGTCCTCGCGTCCCAGCTTCCTCAGCGACTGGAAGTTGAGGTGGCCGTACCGTTCGTGCCAGCGCCACGCCACGTCGCCGACACGCGCGGTGAGGCACACCGGGGCGGCAATGTTCATGTCGAGGTAGTATAGCCGGCTTGGGGAGCGGTGCACCTTTGCCAGCAGCTGGCGTTGCAGGTCGTAGAGGCGCAGTATACCCGACTCGATGTCGATCTTGAACCCGTCCTCATCCATCTGCCCGAGGCTGACGATGTTGGTGGTGAGGCGAGGAATGAAATAGACACCATCGAGGCGACGATGTTCCCCGTTCTTGCAGGCGAAGAGAACGGTGTCCTTTCCCTCGATGCCAACCACCGAGCTGTCGCCAAACTTGACAGTGCCGGCGACGCTCGTGTTCAGCTCGGCGAAGACAGCTCGCGACCCCGTCATGTGGTTTGTCGCGCCGGTGTCAAGCACCCCGCGACGAGGTCCCACAGCCTCCTCTTCCTCACTGAGGTGGAGGAGGACCTTGCGCTCGACGAGGTGGACGCGAGCCTGCGGAACATCAACTGGCGGCGACGAGCTGCGACGTGTGCACGACGTGGGTGGCGCGGTTACCTCGGTGTCCGCGGCGATGTACATCAGCGCCCCTTCTTCCTCGGCTTGAGCGACGTGAGCCGCGCCCTTCTTCCTGCCACGGCAGTCTTTGGCCCAATGGCCCTTTTTACCGCAGTTCTTGCACCGGTCATCAGGAGGTGGGCGCCTGCCAGCGGCGTTCTCGGCTTCCCCGGACTGCCCATCCCGCGACGAGGACCCTGATCCGCCACGACCGCGTCTGCGTCCGCGGCGATTTCCGCGGCCACCCGATCTGGATCCGCTCCCGGAGCTCTCCTGGTCACGGCGAGCCTTACGGCGGGCCTCCCAGTCCTCCTCACACAGCATTAGACGCCCCATGGCGTCGGTCACCTCTTTGGGCTTGGCGCGATCCTCGAACACGCGAAGCCGCCCGATCACCTCCTCGATGGTGACCTCGTTGAGGTTGAGGAACATCTCGAGGGAGACGGCGGCCTGCGTCAGTCTGTCAGGGACCACCTGCAACAGCTTCTTAACCACCTCGGCGTCGGTGATGTCGTCGCCGAGGGAGCGGAGGTTGGTGGCGAGCGTGGTGATGCGGACGCCAAACTCGTTGACGCTCTCCCCTTCCTTGAAAGAAAGGACGCCGAATTCTCGGTGGAGCTGCTGCGCGCTAGCATCGCGGGCACGTTCGTCCCCGATCCGCAGGGTCTTGACCGCGTCCCAGGCCTCCTTCACAGTGGCCTTCCTGGCAAGGGTGCTCCATAGATCGGAGGGCACTGAGCGCAAGAGACCGGCCATGGCTTGCTTGTCGTCGTGGTACTCTTCATCGTCAGGGTCATCGCTGATCCTGAAGTGGACGGCGGGTCTGGAAGTTCACCTCCATCACCGGCGCCCACTCCGGGTAGTTTGTCTTCGTCAGCATTGGCCACGCAACGCTCGCGGACGGCCGCTCAATGACGCGCTCTACCACGCGCGATCCGGCGTCCCGACTGCGCGACGGACGGCGTCGGTTGTTGGAGCGGCCGCGGCGACACAGCGGTGAACGCGGCGGCGGGGGATTGTTCTTCTCACCAGAGCCATCGGCACCACCATCACCCACCACAGGCTTCTTGTTGGGTGGTGACTTGGACGCCATGGCGACGGCGAGATCCTAGCTCTGATGCCAATTGACAGAACTCCGGAACGGCGAGAGAGATTAGGAGTGAACACACGCGAACACGGTAGACACACGAATGGTGCTGCAATCTCCTTTTACTGATCTTTGTTATCTCTATATAAGCAAAGTACATGTAGTCACATATGGTTACAAACTAATTGAGAAAATCACGGCATGCTCGTAATCGGTTGTTGCCATCCCAACAGTCTGGGACATGCCACATTCTATGCTAAGCTGCTAATGGCTCTACCTGCCTACTATGACCAGCGAGCTCAGGGCTTATTCAAACACTGCTCGCGTTCCTCGCCGGCGAGGTTCTCGTGATGATCTCGCTCGCCGTGTGCTACGCGAGCAGGCTCGCGGGGCCGGCAGCGCGCGTGGCAAAGGAGGCCGCGGCCATCCTGAGGCTGGCGCGCGCGCTCGCCGTGCACGCTGTCCTCAAGGCCGCGGTGGTCTTGGTGCTCGTGGTCCGGGCAAAGATTGGCGCGCTCGCCTCGCGCGTGAACGTCCGCGGTGGATCACGGACCGCTCTGCAGCGCGGCTTCGGCATTGTTCCGTAGAGACTTCTGACAGTTGTAACGTTTCAGAAAAAAAAAATATAAAATTACGTGTTTTTTGATGAAACTATCACAAAACAATCACTTTAAGAAAGACTACAGATTTAAAGAGTTGTATTACAAAACTACAAATTTTATTAACAATATATCACATAACTATAAGTTTAAAAAGTCAATTTATCACAAAACTACATTTTAATCTTTGTAAAGTCTATAGTTTTATGATTTTTATTAACACTAAATATGTAGTTTATTGATACAATTCTTAAATTTATAGTTTTATAATAAAAAAATATACAAAAATTGTAGTTTTATCACTCTTAAATATGTAGTTTTGTGATAATTTATCTAAAAACATATAATTCTGTGAAATTTAATAAAAAAATGTGAATAATTGTTTGCTTCGAGATCTAATACTCTCTCCATCTCAAAATATACCATGTTTTTGACTTTTTGAAATCGACGTTTAACCATTTATTTTATTAAAAAATTTACAAAAATACAAAAATAAATTAATCAAGCTTAAAATATTTCTAATAATAAACCATTTCACAATAAAATAAATAATATTTTCACAAATTTTTGAATAAAACAAATAATCAAATAAAAATGTTTGAA
>BCLH01003435.1:0-20193 GCA_001602315.1 Zoysia pacifica
AAAGCAGACTATCCCTTTTGAAAAACAAGAAGTCCTACTTTCCTCTCTGAGCTACCATGGTTGTACGATTTTAATCCCTCAATTACAAAACAAAACAGGGTAGCATGACTCCATGAACTGTCAGGTGCATTTTGGCTATTTGGAAATGATCCAAGGATTGGGATAAGAAAATACTAAGAGAAGATCTAGACCATTCGTTCATCCTCTCCAATACGTCCTAACCATCCATTTATTTCCCTATCCTAAACCCACTCCTCATTTCAGGGCCATCTCTAAATATTTGAGGCCCCAGTCCAAAATACAAAATGGGCCCTAAAATTTGAAAATTTTACATAGCCAAAATACAATTGTAGTAAACTATATATTTCTTTTTTTTCTTCACAATATTTAGATTCGTTAACTTAATCTCAGACTCCACTAACGATTCTTTTCCATCAATATCTGAATGTTCTCCATTTTTTAGCGCAGCCTCAAGATTAATAGATTAAGAAAATAAACTCTTATCATCCATGGATTGCAACTTATCAAATGAATCATATTTTCTATTCGTCGATGATGATTTAGACCTGTTTGATAAACCAAACTCGGGTGCTTAATGTACAGTACTATACTAGAAAGATTAAGGAAAATAAGTAGAAAAGAACATGGGCCGCTGATGCTAGATTAAAAAAAAGAAAATAGGCCCCTGACGCATGATGCGCTGGACTGGAGATTACCCGCCTGCTTAACTCCATGGAGGGGCTTGATTTTCATCCAATTGAAGAACCAATTCCACTAGTTTTTTTTCCAACTCAGCTCTACCAATTTACCTCTTAACAAAATGCAAATTGGGGGCCCTGTTCAGTGGCCCAGCCTTCCCCTGCTAAGGGACGGCCATGCTCATTTCCAATCATCCAAACATCACCTCAATCCTATTCATTTTTCCACCTTAGCTTTCGACAGTGGTTTTAGCTGACGCGGACAACCTTAGTCTGCTTTGTTCCAAACTTTGCAAAGTTTCCTGTGAAAAAACATAAATTAGGCCTAAATCAAAAGTTGTTCTTTGTGAAATGAATTAAAGGTACGCAAAGTTTCATAATTTTTTGAGCTTATTAAGTAACTATTTTTGGATTGAAACAAAGCGATGCAGTTGATTATTCGTATCAGTAGGGACCGCTACGTTGGTTGTCTGCGTCAGTTGAAATCATAAAAAAAAACCATCTAGAAGGAAAAACGAATTGTATTAATAATTCAAATAGTCGTTCTAACTGGTTTCGTAATCGAGGTATCAAAGCACACAACTTTGATAGTTCGGGGAGGAAAATATGACTTCTTCAGGAAAAGTATCATGTTTGGTGCGATTGAGCTCAACGGCCATTCTACCTGGGCAAGCCGAGCCTGCTCAGTGTTGGGCTATTGTCGATGCGGAAGCAACTATCGCATGATGGATAGGAGGTCCACGTCGACGCTTGATGGATAGGTCCCCAATGCACCTTCCTGCAGAAAGTGGACATGCACATAACCGCTTGATGCTTAGGTTATGAATGGCGAAAGAAGAATTGTGATGCTGCTATAATTGGTTGGTGGAGTTTGCATGGTTGCAAGGATAACATGTAATAAAACATTGAGAGATCCGGATTGTGGGATTTTTTTCGTAAATCTTATTTTTTTATGAAATTTCTATGATTCGTGTGAAATTGATGCACTCTAAAGGAGCCTTGAGAGAAATCGAAGGAATTTGTGAACATGTAAGAGCATCGAATAAATGAGCGGTAGAAAAGCTTGTGGTGTGGCTGTAGTTGTAATAAGTAAAGATGAGAGAACAATAAATTAGTTATATATACTCTAAAATACTCTCTCTGTTCTAAAATATAAGTATTTTTTATTTAGTCAAAGTCAAACTTTTATTATTTTGACCAAAAATAATGTTAAATTAATAATATTTTACCGTATAAAAAATATATTTTTTGAATTCAGTATGAAATAAGTTTTTATAAAAATTATATTTTTATATTAGAAATTTGGTGAAATTCAGATGACGACGGAGAGCTGCAGCCACAGGTACTCCGCGTGCAAGGGAGCAGGTGTACGCCTGGAAAACAAATTTGGTGAAATTTCTTCTTTTATGGTGGGTTCCAAAATAATTGAGATAGACAAAATTTTATCAATAATTGTCTATAACCCAGTTTAAATTGTTTTGTTTGTATATAAAATCATAATACTCCCTCCGTTTCAAAATATAATCATTTCTAGTTAGACTAAACTTTTATCACTTTGACTACTAATAATATATAATTAATAATATATTATCATATATAAAATATATTTTTGAATTCATTATTAAATAAATTTTTTAAAAATTATATTTTTATATTAAAAATTGTGTAATTTTTTAGATATTATTGGTAGAAGTTAATGCTTATATTTTAAAACGGAGGTAGTATCTTGTAGATTAAGGCCATGTTCGGCAGCAACCTAGAAATGATTTCGGACATGATTGATTCCGGCCTTAGATTTGCTTCCACCTTGTGCTCACAGCAAGAAGTCACAGCGGGCGGGCGCGCTGGCCACTGGCCAGCCTTGCCAACTCGATCCTCAAAGCGAACTGCATTGATAATTCAAAGAGTCACGCTACCTGATTTTATAATTAAGGTACCAAAACCGCGCAACTCAAGGAAAAAAGGACTTCTTCCTTTTGAAAATGAGCGGAAGTAATCATGTTTGGCGCGATTGAGCTCGACGGTCATTTTACGTGGGCCAGACTGCTCAGTGTTGGGCTGTTGTCGAAGTAGAAGCAACTACCGCACGATGGATAGGACGCGAATCTGTGGTGCTCAGTGTTGGGCTATTGTTGATCCAGATGCAACTATCGCTCGATGGATAGGAGGTCCCCATCGCACGACTGATGGATAGGGCCCCAATGCACCTTCCTACAGAAACTCTGAAAGTGGACACACAACCGCTTGATGCGCAGGTTCGAGATGTAATTATTCTGAGTTTAAAATATTAATACTGTTGATTTTTAATATCATCTCTAATAAACTAAATTTAAATAAAATATAAAATATTTATCATATTTTTTTAAATAAAAAAGAAGGTCAAAAATAATGTTTGAATTTAATGGTATCAATATTTTTAAAACTGGAGAGTAATAGAAAAGAAAAGAGGATATACTTCTATATCTCATGGTGTCCCTGGTCATAAAAGATCAAGTTTTCATGTGCTTATCTACGAGAAATGGGAATGCAGAAAGAAGTAGGAGCAGGGCACGAGCGAGGGGCTTGGCCGCCGTCGAGCTCGGATCTGCCGTTATTAAAGAAGAGGGAAGCAGCACAAGGGTAGGGGGCGCTTCTTCGGCTTTTCAAGAGAGGCCGTTTGGCGGAGCTTCGCTTTTTTTTTTTTTGCATTTTGCAACCAAAAAGCGGCTAGAAGCTTCCCCAACTATGGCCATAACTGGTTGGAGTTTGCTTGGTACTCCCTCCGTCCACAAAAGAGTGGCGCTTTGGGTTTCAAACGGGCGGAGCATGGTGAGAGAAAAATGACCTAAATGCCCTCATGTCTAGATAAGGAAAGAACAGCATCGGTGTGTCGTCCGCCCCAAAGACCGCCTCCGATGCGGCTAACGCTCGCATCGGCCCGCAGCGGCTGCGCCCAGGCCTAGCGCTGTCAATGAGCCGAATTCGAGAGCTCGAATTCAACTTGAGCCGAGCTCGAGCTAGCTCAATTTTAAGTTCGATCTTTAAGTCGAGCTCAAGCTCGGCTTGATTTAAATTTGAGCCTATTTGAGCTCGGCTCGATTTAGGCTCGATAACAAAAAAAATACAAAATATGATTAAAAACTAATATAAAAGGCTATTTAACTATAAAATTGTTAAATTAGTTATTAAAAAATATAAAAACTAATAATTTTTCATCTTAACGAGCTTTATCGAGCTTGATTGAGCTCGAGCTCGGTAGACTCGCGAACTTTACATCGAGCACCTATTCAGCTCGATTAATTTTCGAGCCGAGCTTGAACCGAACTTTTAACGAGCCGAACTCGAATAGTTCGCGAGCTTGAACTTGTGTTGACAGTCCTACCCAGGCCACCCATCAAGTCGCCGTCGCGTACAGGTAGCCCCAACAGGTCGTCGCCGCGCGAGGGAGCCTCCAGACGCAGGTCATCGTCGCCGCAGCAGGGAGCCCGTGATACCGCCGCCGTCGTCCCTGTGGACAATGGGCTCCGTCGGGGTGGAGCTCGCCAGCGGGATGGAGGGGCGCCGGGTGCGGGGCTCGCATACGGGGCGGAGGGGCGCCGGGCGAGGAGCTCGAGGAGTGGGTGTCGCCAGCCGGGGCCTGAGGATGGGGGTTCGCCTGTCGGAGCTCAAGGATGAGGTGTCGCCAGCGGTGGGGGAGCGTAGCTTCGTCGCTCCATCGTCGTGAAAGCGGGTTCCGGCAGGGACGGTGGCAGGCTTGACGAGGTCACGCTGTCGTTTTGCCAAGGACGCCACTTTTTTGTGGACGCGGTTCCAATCCCAGGACGCCACTTTTTCGTGGATGGAGGGAGTAGTAGAAAAAGGATAATGTGTAATAGAACGTTGAGAGAAACTGCAGCATTTTGTGAACATGAAAGGGCATTGAATAAAATACATAAATAATTCTACATGTGCTATTAATAAATGCCATTTCTAGAAGGCTCTCCTTGATGGGACCGTGACCACTTATTCAACGGTGATAGCAAGCCATGGCCCCATGTCAATCACCACTGTGCACCAGTGCGACACCAACCAGTCCTAAAGGTCGTGTTAGGCGCTAGGCTATGTAATCTCCAAACCTTGCCATGGATCTGGATGCACAATACTACAACACGATGGCTTCTCAGCAAAAGTATAGAGAGGCACAAGATCCACAAGACATGACAAAGGTGGCCGCATCTTTCTTTGATCTACCCGAGATCATCCCGTCACTTCCCCTCGAGGCTAGGTGCCCTCCATTCCAGCTTCGTCAGTACCGCGGATTCTAGGTGCCTGAGTTGACGCTCAAAGTGGGCTTGCCGGCCATGCACGCTTGCTTTGAGCCGAGGGCCGGCGACATCTTCCTTGACAGCTTCCCCAAGTCTGGCGCCACCTGGCTCATGGCCCTCTCCTTTGCGACGCTCAACCGGGTGACGCACTAGCCTTTCGACTACAACAATCACCCGCTCTGCAATCACACCCCCCACGACTGTGTCAGATTTGTCGAGGTTGCATTCACTTGTGGACGACATAGACAAACTGAAGGTAGAGTTCGAGGAGCTTCCCTCTCCACGTCTATTGGCCACCCACCTTCCTTACTCCTTGCTTCCCAAACGCCTCAAAGAGGAGTCCCGGATCATCTACATCTGTCGGGACCCCAAGGACGCAATGGTCTCCACATGGTTCTTCACCAAAAAGGCGGCACCTGTTGTCGGAGTTGATGCACAAGCTTACACTTTCCATGAGGCATTTGAGCTGTTCTGTGATGGTCGCTCAATGGCTGGGCCACAATGGCACCATGCCCTCCAGTACTGGGAGGTGAGCGTCAGGAGTCCTACAAAGGTGTTGTTTTTTAAGTATGAAGACATGCTACTCGATCCTAAGAGCAATGTCACGAAGCTAGCCAAGTTCATGGGGTGGGAATTTACCCAAGAAGAGGATGAGAAAGGAGTGGTAGATGCAATCGTGGAGCTATGTAGTTTGGACAAGCTCAAGGACATGGAGGTGAACAAAGATGGCACTAATAGGGTCACTGTCCGGAATGAAGGCTACTTTACGAAAGGTACGGCCAGAGATTGGAGCATTCACATGACGCCTGAAATGGGGCAGAAGCTAGACAAGATTGTTGAAGATGCGCTACAAGGATCCGAGTTTAGCTTCTCTACAAGATATGAGCCACGGGTACGTTGTTGGTTGCCAATGAATAATTGTATGAGCATTATCCATAGCGTGAGGAGAGGAAAGTGAGTTGTTCTCCTACCACATAAAGATGATGAATGTACTATCCATAGAATACGAATGGGGCAATGTTCATCTAAATGTTTCAGCTCCTTTTCAGATTATTTTCACCCTTCCATAAAATATAAATATCAATTTTCTCAGCTAGTTACACTACAAGAAAATGAATTTTTTAGTTGACACCTAGTGACTAAGATTTGATTTTTATTGTTAACATAAATTTTTAGAGACCAAGATATATTCATTTGTTGATATACCAAGGGTTCTCTAGCTACTATATAGTTTTAATGACCAATATATCTAATTATTGGATACTATATATATATAATGACAAAGTTTTAGTGACCAAAATACGACCAAATTTTTAGTGACAAAATAGTTATATTGAATAATTTTACACATATAGTGACCAAATACTTTAGTCACTAAAAAAATATCTTTATTGAAGTGTTACTTATTACTCTAAGGTAGTGTTTGTTTCAACCTTGGTAATAGTATTGTAATCGGAATCAGACATGGGTGTATTCAGAATCAATGTATGTCATTGCTGTCTTTGTTTGGTTCAGTTTCTTAATGGTTTCTGATGAAAGAGTTTCGCTAAGGTAGACCAGCTTCCCCCTTCTTTCACCTTCTACGAGGTGAAACTTCGAATCAATCTGTACCGTCAAATTTTATAAAAAAAATAGTCCATGCGATGTCTCTGACGAATTTTTCTTCCATAGAACAATTTTTTTCTCAATGATGACGTTTATTTTCAAAAGTCACTTACTTAATATACAACACATGCAACTTATAACTTGTTGATTCTATTTCAATTTAAATATTATAATAATTATTAATTATATTAGTGCTTTTACCTCTAGGAGATTAAAAAACTATTTTTTTTCGAGATTCGTGTAAATAAACAGCTCACGTTTATTTGAGTCTATCGTAGAATTTGCATAATGAAATAGTTAGCACAAAATGACCATATGTAACCTTTCCAAAGCAACAAATTTAAATAAATACACAGTTTACAAAACAATTGTGATCACAAATCTAATTTATTCTCAATCAAAATTAATGCTACAAGCTGCTAACTTTTTCACGGTTCTCTAGTATGTAGTAAACACAAATCACCGGCTCCCCGTCAATGCATCTGTGGCTCGTGGATCTGGAGATCTGGAGGTGGTGGGTGCGGGTCTCGGCGATGGAGATATGGAGATGGTTGGTGTGGGTCTCGGGCGATGTCGGCGTACAGCACTGTTGGAGATGTCGTCACGGCGAAGGTCGTCTTGTCCTGGGCGAACACCCTCCCCTGCCGCGTGCGCGAACGTCGATTGCTCCGTCTCGCGTGCCACCGATAGCCACACCACTCGGCAGTGCTCCACTGCCCGGCTAACCAGTGAGGAGGGGTGGTGCACTGCACGAAGAGGCGAGGGAGATCAAGGTGGGGCAGGCGTGCCGTGCGCAGTGGTGGGGGAGGAGCGGTGCGCTGGTGAGTAGGGGCGGCGCGTTGAGCTGGAGACGTGCGGGCAGATGATGACGAAGATAAAAAACGGGGCGTCGGGGGTCCTCGGGGAGGCAACTGCGGCAGCTAGAGTGCGTTTGGTACGGTTTTTAATTTTTTTTTAATTTTAATTTTAGTGTTTTTTTATCAAAAACAGAATCACTTTAAAACCGTTTCATAAAATTTTAGTGATTTAAATTTAAGTAAATATTTTAAAAATAAAAAATAATTTAAAATCTTTGAAAACTCAAAAGAAATTTTTAAAATTGTCGAAAATTATTAACTGTTAAAAAAATATTTATGAAAACTTTGTGTTAAAACAGCTACTACTTACTGGCTGTTTCACTTATGAAACACTATTTTCACTCACAAGTCAAAGGGTGCTTTTGTACGGTTCTAATTCTTCGAAATCTTTTTAGCGAAAAACAGAATGATTCAGTAAAGTAAAGGAAAGAGGATGATTGAAATGATCACTTTTTTTAATATTAAAAAATATTAACATAACTTTAAATTTTTTTGGGATCTAACAAAATGACTTCAGAAATAATTCAAAGAGCACTTTTATAAAGAGCTCTATGAACCTAACGAAACAATTTTAGAAAACTCTAAAAACTTAAGAGAACCTTTTTAAATTCCCAAAAATTAATAACTAAAAATAAATCGAATTGTGGATGCAATGCCATTTTTGGAACTTCAACTCGGTTTGGAAGCCACGAGACCGTTTTGCACGTCTTTTGCCGTTCCGCTGCCACAAGTCAATTCTCCGAATCGTTTCACCCTGTTTCTCAACCGAAACGATTCGTTTTTCTCCCGTTTGGCTTCGTTTCAGCCAATTCAGCTTAGAATCGGAAGTGATTCTAGCAGCCAAACGCACCCAAAAATTGGAATGGTTTCAGCTGATTCTTTCTTGAAATGTTTCCCTATTTTGCCTCTTTGGAAGTGATTCAAGTGATTCCAACATAAAATCGAAGCGTTTCGACGAGCCAAACACACCCCTAATTCCGGTGGGGGAGGGACTGTTTCGAAGTTGAATTGCTCCGGATTTGATTACGCCGTACCTAATTATAGGGGAGACAAACAAACAAGATTTAATGTAATTAGATTACGTTGTAATGAAAATACGTTACAATTTGCTGAACCAAACAACTCCCAAGTTGCAGAGCTGTTACATCTTTCCACTAGTGCTAGTGCTGGAGCAAAACGTTTTATAGATAAATGGAAAAAGGAAAGAGAAATAGTACCTTTTGTTGTTAAAAAACAATTCAAGATCATTTTTTCTCAAAATCTCCTAAATTTTGGTAATATTTGCGGAGGGACAGTAGAAAGCTATT
Source organism: Zoysia pacifica (assembly GCA_001602315.1). Lineage (NCBI taxonomy): Eukaryota > Viridiplantae > Streptophyta > Magnoliopsida > Poales > Poaceae > Zoysia > Zoysia pacifica. Next base: position 8,751 of record BCLH01003435.1, read on the forward strand.
ACGGGACTCTCAACACTGGGCTGTTAAAATCCCACTCTCAGCTAAGGGTGAAAACAGGTTGAAAAAAATAAACTAAAAATTTAAAGGCCGGATCGAATTAGGATTAAACCAATTTTCTATTTACTAGTCTAAGTGCCCGTGCTACGCTACGAGCAGGGCAGAGTGATGCAATCTTGAGTTTGATACAATACAGATAAATATCATTCATAAATTTCCAACATATCATTCATAACAAGTTACATGTTTTACTGAAAAAAAAAGAGTGACATGTAGAATTAACAACTTTCAGATATTCAGTGCACAATAGAAGAAGTAATGTTTGTTGGAGAGCGAAGACTTGAGGTGCCCCAAACTGATCCGTGCTTTCTGTACCTCCGACCCATACTTACATTACTTAGCAGATATCACTATGCCTGAATGACATGATACAAAAACAAACACTAAACATATGCAATAGGTACAAGCACAAGGTGCACCAGAAAGAATTAGTATCACATTTTCGAACAATTTACCAGGATGCAGAGACGTACTTGAAATGCCATCAAAACTTCCACTTCCTCGTTGCTCAGCTCAGCAACAAACCGCTAAAGCTTCTGTTTGTAAATGTTTGAAGTTAAAAGCAGCATTAATACTAGCTAATATCCAATATGCAAAGAATTTATGGTATGTGACGGCACTGCTATCCGATATGGAAAGAATTTATACTTTACAGCACAAAGAGATTATGAACATTTGTGGCAGGGTACTTTGGACCAACACATTATTTTCTTGGATGTGAGAATCCATTCCTGATCTTATGCAATACTATCCAGCTGAACCAAACAAAGAGTTATCTCTCCTACTTCTATAGTTCAGGTATCATTCAGTGTCAAAAATTAATGGATGGTGAAAGGGCTAACCTCCGCTGTCATGATAGTTGAAGCACCCAGATGGTCAGCAAGGTAGGCTCTGTGGTCACAAAGATATGTACAATCAAATCCAACCAAATTCATTCCATTAACTACTGGGGTAGTCAAGGGAACGAATCTGTGGTACACTTCACTAAATCAATCTCACATTCAATAAAACTTCTCACCAAACTTGGTCCCAATAAGAACAACTGGAACATTCAATAAGAACACTCACTGGTGCGGTGGCCGCAGCTTCCTGCCCTTCTCCTTGTAGGGCTTGACGAGCACGCGCGCGCCGCGCATGAAATGCAGGTTGCCCTTTGACAGGATGATCTTCACGGTCTCCGGGTTAGACGAAGGTGACAAGCCGAACATGCGCTTCTGCTGGTACAGGATGTGCATGTTTTGCACTGTCCTGTATGTGCTGCATGATAGCCCAACACAATCATTTGATTTCATCTAATCATTGACTACTCAAAATGGTATATTAGTTAGTGAGCAGAACACAAAAGTGACAACATGTTTGTTACCTGAAGTACTACCTCTATTTCAAAATATAATCATTTCTAAGTTTAGATAAGGTTAAAATCTTTTAACTTTTATCAATAATATCTAGAAAATTACATAATTTTTAATATAAAAATATTATTTTTATAAAAGTTTATTTAATGATAAATTCAAAAAATATAATTTTTATATAATAAAATATTATTAATAGTTAAAGTGATAAAAGTTTAATTTTGACTAAACTTAAAAATTGCTTATATTTTGGAAGTGATGGAGCAGTTGGATACATCCTCCTCCGTGAAGGTGGAGTCAACCGGGAATGTCAGTGATCTGCAGCGCAGCTACGTTATTCAAGAGGTCGATGCGGTCCATCTGAGGTGAGCGGACAGAGAAACTGCTCAAGTCCTTGCCTCCCAGTCCCAGTAACATGGCCATAGCTGACCTGAAACATCAACCAAAAATTAGCAAGACACAGAAAATAAGCTAGAACCAAAAAAAAAAAAAAGGGAAATCATGGCCAGGAAAGGTGATCCCTTTGGAGCTCGCTCTGCTGTCGCTACAGCTGGAACATAAAGTCCAGGCCTTTGGATGACGGTGAGAAGGGGAAGGCGGGCTCCATGAGCTGCGGTGGCCAGCGGCCACGGCCTTGGCGCCCTGCATGACTGTCATGATGTCATCTCCCGCTCCATGGACCCTGCATCTTCTTTTGGCAAGCCGTGCAGGAACCGGCAGGAGGATCCGTTCTTGCAAAAACCACGCGCGTAGTACAGGCACGGCCTCGACGCACCCACCGCGGACACCTCGACGTCGCTGAGCGAGAAGCTCCGGCGGTGCCCGCCGTGCGCCGGCGACAAGCAACCATATCATCTGCAAGTAAAAAGAAAAGCATAGCTATTGAACAGAGAGCTAAAAAGATGTAACGTGAATAGAGAAATAAAATAGCAACAAATGAACAAGCATAGCTATTGAACAGAGAGCTAAAAAAGTTTCGGAATATAAATGAAACCAGATCCGTTCCCTTCTAAATTACAACTAAAACAGAGAAAGAAAGCATCAATAGCAGGGCAGCTGATGGGATTAAAATGTTCTGCAGCTCTTCCCAAAAGTGAGCGAATAGAGCTTGCCTGCCTGAAGGCCATTGAAGACATATGCCATACACAAATGTGTCTTTGAGTTCTTTAGAGGCTAGACCATGACCACACGATCTAGTGAGCTGTTACAAAGTTGGCACTTATGAAAAACTGATTACCGTTTTAAGGTAACGTCATGATTGAATTATAAAAGTTTTATGAAAAACTGATTACCACAACACATAAAGAACTAAGGAAACTGCCATTTTAGATCTATATGACTTCGATTGCACATTGCACCAAATAGTTACTTAAAACTCAGTAAGTAATTCACACAAAACATAATTAACAGGATCCTCATGGCTAGCCTCCTGCTTACAACAATTTGGATACTCATAGTTAGCACAGTAGTAAATCTAAGCATCAGACATAGAGGGAGGAACAGCGCTACGTGTTAAATCCAAGCCAGTGAAACAGGAGCGAAGTACTTAGGGAACGGCTTGCCTTGCAGATGAGGTACATCCGTACAGGGCACTTTTGTGTACCAATGTCAACGCTAAAATAAAAAGAATGGTACTACAAATCAGAGTAGTACTTTGTCCTGACAATATAGAGATTCAAATAAGCTTTGTATCGTTACTCCACAAGCAGCATGTTACAAATAATAATTTCATCATCATAGTAAAAAAAAAAAAAGACATCTAAAACTATGTTTTAGAAACAAATTTAATCCTAATAAATATAGCACCAGAGAATTAAAATTAGCAGCAGAGAAGACTTGTACCTATGAGGTGAAGCCTTCTTAGGAGGTGGTGATGGTGAGCGGCCTTTCCTTGAGGGTGAACCTCTTTTAGGAGGTGGTGAAGGTGACCGACCTTTCCGTGCTCCAGGTGAGCTGGATAGACAACAGTATACATAAGTAAATGCAATCAGATAAAAGAGACCACATATCTAGTACAACACATAGTAACAGTGATAAAAAAAATTATAAGGATGTCAAGCTAATGAGCTATACAAGTTGACAGGAGCAACCAGAAAAATAAGGTAGGATGAATCCAACTAATGATCCACAATAAAATGAATTCAGTAGCAAATGCAGGTCATAACAGGCAAGCATCACTGTAGACGTAGCATTATCACAAGATGTGTGGTTAAAAATTTGTGCCTCCTGAATTCTGATTTCTTAATCTAGATACCAACATTAAGTTCCATATAACTTTAATTTCTAGTTATCTGACCATGATAAATACCAAAATGTAGTGCTGTTAGTTACTAAATGACCACAACCAGTGCTGTGGAACGCCAAAGGATTGATTGTATTCAATATCCAACAGAGTGGTTTGAACATAAAAGCCAAACTGTATTGTTATCACAACTCCTTCGAGTTGCAGCGGGTCATAAAAAATCAGTACTAAGCAATTCAACTTCTCTAATCCAGGGGCATGTGGACACTGAAAACTAAAAATCAGTTCTACGCAACTGCTCAGCTCCTCTAATCAAGGAGCATTTTAATATCAATAGAATATTTTATCTAGGGTTCTCATAATATTGCCTGATGTAAGGATCAAAGATAACGAGAAGGGTGAGGGTTGAATCGGTGTGGTTCTATGCAACTCAAATTTCACTACAATCTTTGAGCTAAGTGACTTCATCACCAACAAAAACAATTTAAGCAATTCTTAGTAGGCCAAGATCCCTATTATGCTAGTGATCAAAGGTAAACAAGCAAGCAACACTAGTACGATAGCCAACAAGAGAAATCGTAAGAACAACTTTTCACACTACTCAACAATAAGTAAATGCAAAAAGTAAAAAGTAGAGCGAAGGGAATGCTCAGGCGATTGTTTTTCCAAGGTCTCAGAAGGTTGGCACCTTCCCTTAATTTCTGTTGGACCACACCTATCGAAGACTTAGTCCCTCCCACCGTTCTTAGAATGGTGTGCTCTTTAGAGTACGCTTCTCTCCCGGAGTGAAGTTAACCGTTCTTAGAATGGTGTGCTCTTTAGAGTACGCTTCTCTCCCGGAGTGAAGTTACGGGCGACTCCGGCTATAGCGACTAATACACACTTGCAAAAGCAAGCCTCTAAGAATCGGATGTTTCCTCTTGGTGTCATTTTTAGGCATAAACTTGGCGTCATCCTCCACAATCTGCTTTGAAGCTCGATCATCGACTCCTAGCTAGTCCAGGCTGCCAAACCAAGAGTAAAACCAAGAATAACAGAACAAGATCACTCTTCTCAAAACCTCACAAAATCTAGAAGTGTATGAATTCTCCTTATTACTCTCTTACTAGCACAAAATATCTCCAATTTTAGTTGTGCTCTCTCCTTGTATCCCTCTAACAAGTTTGCTACAACAATTCAGACCTCAGGTACACTTATCAACATCCTTTCTATGGTTTATATAGGCTACCAATCCATAAATAACCGTTAAAATATGACGTCATAAAGCTATCTGCTTTTACTAGTCACCAGATTGTTCTGTGACTCTTCACACCGGACTGTCCGATAATTCCATAACTCTACACACTTGAGAGACAACCTCTCTGAAATTCATTCCATATGGCACCGGAATATCCGATGCATATCTTCATTAGAATATCCGGTGACTCTCTCCTTAGATTCTCAGAGACATCTTCTCTAGACTTTATCTCTGTGGACACCGGACTGTCTGATCACTGTCCTCACCAGACTGTCCGGTGACTACTCTTAAAGTTGAAATTTGAGTTCTTAACTTCGACTTGTCTTCAACTTCATCCAACTTACTTGCTCTACCATTTCAAGTTCTTTCTGAGGTTACTAATAGTATTCATACCCTTTGACACTTGTATGATCCAAAAGAAAATACTTGGCCCCCTTAATAGTATCCGTAATCTTATATACTCTCTAGCTAATCTTTAGCTTTGATCCATCTTCACGACTTCACCTGATACTCCTTTTTTGGGATCATCCTTATTATCCATTGAGGAAAGCCACCATATAGATGTATAAAGTGCAGGGTGGAACCTACCACCGCACAGTTTACATATGGTGTTCACTCAATCACTTAAATCAATTCATACCTTTTAGAAAACTTCAAAGATCATGAAGCTAACACCTGATGAAACCAATAATGATGTTGATCTTGTGATAGTAGAGAATCGATCCTTTTAGTGAGGCTGGGTTCCAAAATAATTGAGATAAACAAAAATTTATCAATAATTGTCTATAACTAGTTTAAATTGCTTTGTTTAAACATGAGATCGTAATATCTTATAGATTCAGTCCTTGTTTTGCAGCAACCTAGAAATATTTTTTGACACAACTGAATCCGGCCTTAGATTTGCTTCCACCTTATGCTCACAGCAAGATGTTTGCTTCTTGGTCAAATGGGGAGCAAAGGTTGGATTTGGGTCTGGATTCAAATCCGCAAGTGGCAAAAATGAACTGCCACATTGTTTGAGTGAGAATAGTATCCACCAAGCCTGAAACCAATCCCATCGAACCAATCCAACATAACTGAACAAGGCCTAAAGATGATCTCTTGTGAAGTCATGCAATTATTTTAAGAATTAATTCACATCTGTTCATCATAATTTTTGAAATTTCTTAGTGTTTGGTGAACTTTGATTTTGTCTTTTTGAAACTTTTTTCGTAGTCGTACAGCGAGATTAGAACGAATACTTAGCATGCTGGGCTAGGTAGGATGGGCAGAGGCAGCTGTTAAAGATTAGTAATTACTCTCTCCAGTCTCAAAATTATTGATGTTTTTAACATAATCCCACATACCTAGGGGTGATTAATTAGAGAGTATTGTTCCATATTTGGCCATATTAAATAGCCTAGATGATCTCTCATAATTAGTATTAGTATATTCTATTTCTTCCCTTCTGGCTAGCGGCAACCGACGCCATGCATAGGGTGGCTGGTTTAAATCTTCAAGCCAAACTTTTGCTTATTTTTTGCATTTCAGTGCCTCGGTAACTACATGCAGCTAATGCAGGGGCATTTCAGTCCTACAATGCAAAAAATTGTAAAACATAAAAAAAATAGCAATCAAAGAAAAAAAAAACCAGAAACGTCAACTAGTTTGAGACTGGAGAGAGTAGTTAGTTCTAGTTTTAAAATATTGACACAATTTATTTTAGCATCAACTTTGACTATTCATCTTATCCAAAAAATTTATTGAAAAGTGTAAAAATATTATTTATACTTTAAATTCAACTAATTATAAAGCAAATTATTTTAAAAATTATTATATTCATCATACAATTTTAAATAATATGTATGATCAAAGTTGATATTAGAAGTCATATCAATACTTTAAAACTTGGAAGAAGTAATTACGCATTGCAATTCCTGCGGCCTATAAGAAGGTACCAGAGCAAAGCGCCCTTTCAGTTGGAATTTATCCTGGAGAGCGAATTGAGATGGCACCTTTTATGGCTACGTAGAGATGACTAGTTTGGTATATGCTGTGACGTAAGCTAGTAACGACAGCATACCCTGTGTGCTCTCTACAAAGCAGGGCAAAAGTAGGCTTTCGTCTAAAGCTCAGACTACTGCATCTTATCTAATCACTAGCATGGCTCAACAAAGCCCTTCTACACCACCCGTGAAGCAGGCCACCACCACCACCAGCGCTGAGCTTCTGCAAGCTCAGGCAGAGCTATGGTGCCACGCTTTAGGATACCTCAAATCAGTGGCGCTGCAGTGCGCCATCAAGCTGAGGGTCCCCACCGCCATCCATTGCTGTGGCGGCGCCGCCTCCCTGCTAGAGCTGCACGCGTCTCTCCCAGTCCCAGCAAGCAAACGGCCGTGCTTGTCCCGCCTTATGAAGCTGCTAGCAGCCTCGGGAATATTCGAAGAGCGCGAGGCCGGAGTGTACTGTCTCACTCCAGTTTCTCGCCTCCTCGTTGAAGATGCCGCCGACGGCGGCAACACAAGCCTGTACCCGTTCGCGCTCTTTTGCAGCACGCCGTTCCACTTTGGGGCGTCCGAACGCATTGCCGAGTGGCTCGAGACCAAGGATGATGGTGCGGCGGTGGCGGAGACCCCGCTCAAGATGGCTTGCGGCATGAGATTCTATGACCTCGTGGGCCATGACACAGAGTTCGGCGCCTTGTTCAACAAAGCGATGAGTGCCGACAGTTGCTTCGTGGCGGAAATCCTCGTGCGTGAGTGCGGCGAGGTGTTTGCCGGGGTAACATCTCTGATTGATGTCGGGGGCGGGGACGGTACGACGGCCATGGCCGTTGCAAAGGCCTTCCCGCAAGTGAGGTGCTCCGTGTTGGAGCTTCCTCAAGTTGTGGACAGCGTGCCTGTTAGCAGCACGGTTGAGTTTGTCCCAGGTGACATGATGGATTTCATCCCTCCTGCTGATGTTGTGCTACTCAAGGTACTACGAATGAAGATGGCTAGTTAATCATCGTTTAAGTTCTATAGCTTAGCGTTAATATCCAATCATATCATATCTAACTTCGTTGCAGTTTGTGCTACATAACTGGAATGACGAGGATTGCGTTAAAATCTTAACACGGGCCAAGGAAGCAGTTTCTACCCGTGAACCAAAAGGAAAGGTAATAATCATAGATACGGTGATTGGCTCGGCATCCAAACACACATTTGAAGCTCAACTTCTGATGGATCTGTGCATGATGATGCTAACAACGGGCGAAGAGAGAGTCGAGGAAAAATGGCATACGATGTTCTTAGATGCAGGGTTTGATCAGTACAAGATTAGTCCCATCTTAGGATGTCGATCACTGATCGAGGTCTACCCATAGATCGCACGCACTATGGGAAACCGGCTCTTTGCCGAGTGCATTAAGGTTTACCGAGTGCAATTCTGTCACATCTGATTTTATGTCTAAAACCCAATGACTCTTTATGTATGCCAAGAACAAGTTTTATACATAAAGTGACTTCATTAATGATAAATAGAACAATGTCTCGAATAACTAACTATTACAAGAATAGACTAAGAGTCTTATTAAAGCACTGACCCTCGGGACTCGGCTAACGTGACTGCTGAACTCGTGGTTCCCATCATAGATCTTCAACTGAACCATCCACTCATCCCAGCTTGGCATGGGGATGACTCGATGGGTGAAAGATAGCACCGTTTGCAGGTCAATTTTGTCCATCATTGCTTTGAGGTCCTCGGTGGCTTGTCCTCCAAGCTCTCCATTGGTGTGGAACTTTTTACACATGCGACGCCATGGTCCTCCCTCCTCTTCGGACATTCTTGGGGATAGAGATGGGATGTACTCTTGCTCTTGTGGCTCCTCCTGTGGTTTTTCTTCTTGCGGCTCCTCCTCCTCTTGTGGCATGAGTTCTTCTTTCATGGGTTCCTCTTCTTCTGGTTCAGACTCTTCCGGTGTCGCTGAAGGTACTTGAGAGATGCCTTCCTTGTTGTGGATGTTCGGCCCTTGATGTTCTTCTCCCTTGGAGTCACTGAGGAAGGCTCTCCTTCGCATTGTCTGCACTTCAGGTCCGTCTTTTAGCTCAATGGGTGGTGAAACTGGCGTTGACCTCCTTGCAAACTTCCTTACTATCGGTCCCATTGGTCTTCCTTTCGGTCCTGTAGCTTTTCTTGCTGTGTACCCTGTCCTCACCATCTAAAATTTTAGAAACACATGGGTTAAAAAACAAATGGATATGGATAAGGAATAAATGAATATTTGTAAATACTTTGGTAAATAGTTTTGAAATTGATCCTAGACGTCCGTTCTACTCTAGGCTTGCGTTCTACGGTTAACATGGCTCTGGTACCACTTCTGTCACACCCGGTTTTATGGCTAAAACCGAATGACCCTTTATGTATGCCCAGAAATAAGTTTCATACATAAAGTGACTTCATTAATGATAAATAAAACAATGTCTCGGATAACTAACTATTACAAAAATAGACTAAAAGTCTTATTAAATTACAAACCAAACAGCGGAAACTAAACGAAAGCTTCTGGGCTCCATAGGCAGTTGACCGAATAGCTCACCTAGACGTCGGCTCCAGGGTCTTCAACGTTCTCTCTCTACTGAGCAGCAATTATAAAGACAAGGTTGAGTACAGGATGTACTCAGCAAGTGTGAGAAGTGTATGACATGTGCAATTCATAAGGAACAGGCAATATAGGTTTTAATTGCATAAAAGCACACATTAGAGACACACATTTTCTATTAAGCACTTATTTACTAAGTGAAAGACATCGCACATATGAACAGTAGAATAAGTAACAGAATCGAATCACAGTCTCCCACTGTGATCCACCAATCCAACCCAATACCAATACCAATACTAATACTAATTCCCGCTAATCATGTGAGGGTTCATGCAATGCTCGTGACCGTGAGCACGGCTGTCATGACAGTTTTACACTCTGCAGAGGTTGTACAAATTTCCTCACGAGTAGTGATTTCATCCCCTGTTGCCAGGTGACTAAAAAGAATCTCCATTATGCCTGTGCCGTCTCACTCGCACACTTCCTTTGGTGTGAGGGCCAAGAGATCACTACAAGGCTTTTTCATGACTTCCGCCAGCTTGTACGGGCCCACTAAGGTTTCACCCGTCGGGCACTAACCGGAACCCGAGAGGCCCCCTCTTGTGCCGAATGGTTCTCGGGAGTAACCCTCCCTTCCTCACACATCTCTCTCCAGGAGGATTCAGGCGTAACCCGCTTTCCCCACAGAACTGGTTTTCATCACTTATTACGCCAGGCCGCGTCCATTCTTGACATCGTGGCTGTACAAAAACACATGGGTGGTCGCTCCACGAACCGATCCTTAGATTTGGAAAGATAACTTACCAAGGAACAGTGCCAGTAACTCTGCACACAGTCCTACACCAACCACATTGCCCAAATCATCACTATCCAAGTTGCTATTAATCTCCCATTAATCCTCGTGAAGCATGTATAATGATCCATTTAAATATACCCAACCCGGCAGTAGCAATCTAAGCATATGATCTACCCAACATTAAAGTAAACTAAGGTGACAAGGCATAATGTGGAAAGTTAAGAATTTCTATTAATAGGTACGCAATCAATTTGACACAAGCATACAAACTACAAGATAGATATTTTGAAAATAGGCACAAGATGGTCAAGGACACTTGCCTTGCTGCTCTTGGAAGTAGAAGTCGACGGTCTCGAACTCTTGTTACAGGAAGTCTTCGACGAACTACAGCACCGGGACGAAGTCGTCTAACGTATGAGAATACAAACAGTCAATCAAATGCAACAAAACATAACAAAATCAGTATGATGATGTCATGAATGCATAGGTTATTTCGATACAATCGTTTTGATATATTATTTGTTTAAATCGGAGTTACGGATCAAAAGTTATGACATTTATAAGGTTCAGGGGCTAATCTGTAATTTATAAAATTATTGGAGGACTAAATTGTAATTACCAAAAAGTTTCAGGGCTAAAATGTAAATTTGGCATTTCGGCAGGGACTAATTTGTAATTAAAATTAAGTGTAGGGGCTTTTTTGTAAAAGTGCCATAATTAATTATTAAATAATTAATATAATTAATTATTAAATAACTATTATAATTAATTACTATTAAATAAATTATTAAATAATTACTTTAATTATTTCTAGATTATTGATTATATACTTATTGGAAAATCCGAAATTAATTAATCTAATATCTAATTAATTTTAATTAATCGGGTATGCTGGCGTCATGCTAGGTCGTGTTGACGCAATAAGAATCTAATTTATTTTTATTTCAAATTCGGAAATTAATATAGGCCATTGATTTCAAATTGAACGGTTCTGATTATTCTGGTGACGTAGCTCAATGTGGGGTGTCGGATCTGGATCGGAGGGGTGAGATTATTTGGCGACATGGCTCACTGTGGGGTGTCGGATTTGGATCGGGCAGTCGAGATTTAAAACGAGGGGTGGGTTGACGTGAACCGTCCGATTTAGATCGGACGGCTGAGGCTAGGCTCGGCCGACCGACCGGTGCGGCCGGAGGCCGAC